>CAIGRO010047759.1:0-10886 GCA_903798355.1 Fraxinus baroniana
AGGGTACAAATAGCATGGTCCTTTTCGAGGCAATTAAAGTGTCTATTCTAAGAAACCCGTCACCAGGAAATTGCATAGGATTTCCGTACAAGGTTAAAAGTCGAGCTTTTCATTATAGTTGTTTGTTTCTTGAAATTTTTTGAGATGAGAAATTGGTCATGGAGATCAGGGGCGGTCTGTTCGAGCACTTTCCAGAGGAAATAGATCTCTGTACACTTAAAAATCTTTTTTGGTAGGTATAGCTCCCGCTAGCATTCATAGGAGGAAGAGCCTTTTATTATCGGCTTTTTCGGAGTAGCGAAGGGATTGCCTTGAAGCCCGTGTATTGTATTGTGGTTGCTTACATCAGTTGATTCACTCATTCCTCAGCAAGCACCGACGAGCTCCTGTGGCCTTTTTTCCCGTTTATATTAGCGATCGCTGTTGCTCACCTAGATTTTTGGATCCGTCACTATTGGAGACATACGAATTTCATCGTGCTAGGTTTCTTGTTCAATTCTTTCTTATTGGCAGACTGAACACAAGGTCAAAAATAAGTTTTAATTTTTTTTTATTGTTTTCGATTGTATACTTTAAATAAAAGAAATGGTATACTGATTTTCAATAACTTAAACAGTATCAAGCCTTCCTCAATGACTGGACTGGGTCTACTATCATTCAAAAGGATCTAATTGCAAAATGAAATAGGAGGACTAAAGTGTTAAATTCAGAACTTCATATGCCAGAATGAAATATTATTAACATTATAGGGGCTAGTAATGTGACTAATCTTTTACTTCCTATTTTAACTTAATTACTTGGCAAACATGCAATGAGTGTTGTGTAATTTTATTTAACTTCAAACATTAAAAAGATAGAGAGAGAAGAAAAAAACTCAGAGATAATATTTTTATTTAACTTAAAACAATTTAAATTTATTGAGATTAATTTTAAATTATAAGACACATTAACTTTAAACTTATTATGTTTTTTTTTTACTTGTATTTCTTTTTAAAAATAAGCTGTAATTTATATTTTGGACTCAATAATGACCCACCACTTTAATGACTGGCCCGCTGGATGAACTAGTAATCCATTAACTAACCCTTTACTTCAATTGGGTCGATAACATGGTCGATTCTCCAAACTTCTTATTACAGTTTCTTTTTTGACGTTCGTAGTTTTGGTGCCTATAATTTGTCAAAACCTTAATGATTGCTCTATGTAGATGACCTCATACTTTTAATATGATACGAATAATTCCATAGGTACAACAAATTATTGACAGAAATGATACAGGTGTTACGTTGACAGCATTTGTATGGTGCATTTTCTATGTTTATTGTGTCAAAAACCAATGAAAAATTGTCAAGTGTGTTTCTGTAAGAATTCTGTCAAATTTTTTCTGTACTTGTAAGTTGTAACAAAACTCGATTGATGGGCCTATAAATGATTACATTTGACCTTTTGTTAAGAATAACGGTATTTAGCACCAATGGTTTTAGAACAAAAATCTAAATGGAAGAATATGATAAGCCCAATCTAAGTGGAAAAAACATAAATTAATGAAGTTCCAAATTTCTACCACTCAAAAAATTGACAATCCAATGCAAGGAGGAGAACATAAATGCAGGAAAAATGACTCAATTTAGTAAATTAAGAGTTTAATATCATAGCCAAGTAAATCAAACATTCTGTTCAATCTGCCAACAAGAATTGAACAAGAAACCTAGCACAAACCGGGAGCTATGATGGCATTACAGAAGAGACGGAACAAAACGTTCCTCTCGTGTCATACCATGTTACCAAAGATGCAAAGATAAAATGCTTATGTCCTGCAAACCATTTTCACATCTCAACAAATTTCAAGAAACAAAAACTATATTGGAAAGCTCGACTTTAGACCTTATACGAAAATCCTTAGAAATAGCCTGGTGACCGGGTCGCTGACTCTCTAGAACAGGTACTTTGATCCCCTCTAAAGTGTACTTGTAGCCTGAAAAACCTCCACCAGGGAATACGAGTAATTCGTGGTTCTCCATTTTGGTAAAACTTGTATATATCATCACCTACTATAAACTTAACAGTATTCTTACAGCAATTTGTCCTAGGCAGCAATTCCTGATGAACAATCAGAAACAAATTAGTACATCGGTATGGAATGTACAAGATAACCAATTTACAGCATGCATAGAGTAGGGTCGAGATATAAAATATTTACCTCCATTTGACCTAGTCATAACACTATAACCACTCCCAACATAACCAACAGAATTTTTAGGTGTAACATCTGCAGCTGCAGTCCTGAGTCCATAACCAAAGGAGGCAGATCCTTCTAGCTCTGGGGAGGATGAATGCCAAGCAGGATCATCGTAAATTGAATTAGCTCCATATAAGTTCCCAAAACCATCATCTTGGACCTCATTTGCGGCAAAAAATGATGATGTGATAACATTGCTTATATTGTTTCCATCGTAACCTCCCCAGCCACCGAAACTATTTTGTCTGCTGCCATCTTTACCAACATTACCTCTACTTGAAGAACCATTACCCCCTTCTTGAGCTGAAATGGGGGAGGAGCTCCAAGTTCCCCCAATACTACCTAAACCACCGACTATGCTAGTATTCCCAATTCCTGAGCCAACAAAAGCATCAGAGATCATAGAGTTTGCACCAAAATTAAGACTCTCATTGCCCCACATGTTTTGGTTTGTTGAGTTCAACAAAGAACTATTTCCTCCATCACCCATATTATATCCAATGGGACTTCCATATCTGCTTGAATTTCCTCTATAGTAGCTGTTCATGCTACGTCCATATCCCAACCCTGATTCTTGAGTCATCCTATAGTTCGAGCTCAACCCTGAGTCCAAATTTAGTCCTGTGTTATAATTAGAGGGACTATATGGAAGATATCCACTCCGAGCTACAGATACAGGACTAAATCGACTGTCCATTCTCATGACATAGCCTCCCAGTGAGCTTGAAGTATAACCTTGAGTAAAAGCATCGAGAAAACTGCTAGCCCTATTGAGACCATAGTCATATCCACTTAATGCGCTTCGAGTTGGTCCTGGAGATAACTCCTTTGGAACAGCTCGTTTAACCTCAACCATTTTTCCATTAAGTTCATGAAAGGTTTTGAATAAAACTTTATCCACTGCCTCCTCTGAATCGTAAGTAATAAAACCAAAACCTCGAGGCCTTTGTGTATTGTGGTCATACATGACCACAGTGTCTGTTATTGTCCCGAATTGATTGAAGTACCTCTTGAAGTCGCTTTCTGTGACCGTTGATGCCAAGCCTCCCACAAAAATCTTTTTTGTGCGGGAAGTACCAGGCGATCCTCGAATGCTTCCATTGATTCTGTTGAAGTTTTGATGATCGTCCCTAGGAATAGCCTTTTTTGCCTCCACCTAAATAAACAAAAAATGAAATGATGTAAATTTACTGCTATCAAATTTTCTAATTGTAGGACGAAAGACATATTCTCATCATTACTTCGTTGCTGAACAATGCCCTTCTCTAAGAAAACATGAATATTACTACCCTGCCAAAATTTCTGGGATGTGATGCAAATTAACCAAGAGGTCACTAGCAATTGAATAATTTCAGTAAGAGTTTTCTCATAGTTTGTAACTTGACACGCCACTTGTCTTAACACCTACAGGATTTTCAAAGTTATTCTTTAGTAAACTAATAGATGAGATCTGAATCTGTGAGAAACACAAGTTCGCACTGTGCAAAAAAGAACCAAGGAATCCAAAGGGAGAAAAATGAAAAGAGTACACCAAGTATAACGAGATTTGTTTGACATTCCATGCCCCTCTCCCAAAATTCTCCAAGAGCTAACCATAATGAAAAACATGACGACACCACCACATTCTACCTGTTCCGTGTCCTCTTTTTTGATTGCTAAAGTCTCAATGAGTTAATTAATTTACTGCATGCTGTAGAAACATTACATGTTTGTCAACATTATTCCGCGTTCTATGAGTACAAGTTCGGATGATGACCACAAGACTGCCTTGCTTTAGTTAAAAGCAACCTATTATGGGTCCTCATTAGATTTATACTTATGATAAGATAATAAATAAGCTTCCATCATGCAAATATAGGATAGAACAGAAGTACCCCAAATGAACTGTGTTAGAATAATTTCAGCAGAAGTAGAGGAGGATATAATTGGACAGTAGACTAATCATACACAAAATGCATGCCATCTTAATAATGATAAATTAGGCATCCTTAACAGGTTATAGATCTGCCACAAAACATTGATTGAATTTCTCAACTTTAAGTGTTCGAAATGCACTATCAAATTCGATCATCAAATGCTTTGCAACATGCAAATGCTTGACTTACAGTTCTTCCGTCTATTGTGTGTCTTTCCCTGACAACTATTTCAGCAACAGAAGTATCAGCAAAAACAACGAAACCAAAACCACGGGCACGGCCTGTGGTACGATCTTTCATTATCACAGCTTCTACTACTTCACCGAAATTTTGAAAATACTCTCTCAGACGCTCTTCGTTGGTCTCCCAAGAAATCCCACCAATGAAAACCTTGCCGGGATTCATTTCCATTTCTGCAACCCAAGTTGGCAATCATCCAATAATTCCCAATTAATCAAATCTAAACCAATCCAATATCACTACATTTAAGCACGCAAAAACTCGACCAACAAGTAACCCAAAACTGGAATATTAGACTACTTCATGGAACAATTCGATTTCCAATTTTTATACAGCTCACTCAACAAATAATCTGTTATCAGAAGAAAATCCAATCAATATAAAACGTGATAATGTAGATGGATTAACAAAAACCATACCTGAAGAAATAAATTACAATATAAACTTGGAGATTTCTTGCACTTAAATAAAAAATGGGCAATCTTTGATTCAGCAGGGGATCATATGATCTTAATCAGATCATTAGACCCAGAATCCAGAAACCCTGAGAAACAATAAAGATATAAACTTTGACTTGAACAATCAAGAATAGGTCAATATGTAACAAAAAACGAGCTTTAATTTACCAAAAAACAAAGACCCAGATAAGAAATGGATAAAATTCAAGATCTAAGAGGAGGCATGGATTGAGCAAGCAGAGGGCTAGAGGTCCTCTTGTTTTTTTTTCCTCCCTTTTTCGTTTTCTTGCTTATCAAAATCAGGCTTTGCTTCAATTAACAAGATTGTATATTTATAATTGTAGTATATGTTACGTGAAAGAGAGTAAAAGTAGAAAGGTAATGTTATTGATTTTCACTTCTCCAACTGGTAAATATAATGGGCAACGTAAGAGGGAGCGCTCTTTGGCTATCCTCTCGTGTTAGAAACGCAGACGATTGAAGATGGTGATTAGGCTATATTGAGATTTTTGAATTTTCTTCTTTTCAAAAAATTGGACAAAATTGTTGTCCTAACCCATTCAATTTTTGTAATATTTTCATTTTGAGGACAAATCTTTGCCTTGAACCAAAGATTTCATGTATGAATACCTTGTACTCATGAATGAAAATCTCATTGTTTAGGTCTCTTGCTTGTAAGCACTAATAACGAACAAGAGTCTACGTGATAGTGGGGTTACATGATAAAATTTTACATATTTTATTTAGTATTCAACATGTTGTGTCTTAATATTAACAATCGACATTTTACAATGTAGGTAAAGACATGATCGAAAGTAACATGTATTTCATTTCGTCTCTACTGATTCTTACATGTTACAATTGTGTTTATCAACAATACGTTTATGCCTTCAAGTTTCAAAACATTACAGTTCGTAAGGCAAGAATGCATCTCAAATATTCATAATACAACCCCTAGAAGATAAGAAAAGCAATATTACCTTTACTAAACAATAAATACAAAAAAAAACAAAAAAAGGTTGGTGGTTATAATTTCTTTTATAGATTGATGAGGTGGAAAAAAAGTGAGAAATTTCATTGAGTGTGTTTGATGCATATTTTTTAGGAAATAATACATTTTTTTGTGATGTGATGGTGAATATGTGGTTGGAAAAAAAAAAAGTTATTGATGTGATGAAAAATATTATTTTATTGAAAAATTTGTAGTTGAAAATGAGAATGAGAATGTGAGTCAAACAGTGATGAGATTTTGAATCAATTAAATATCGTCACATTATCTGTCGATAAACTAATCTATTGAAATTATGGCCCCGTTTGAGCCACATTTTTTCTTCATTAAAATGAAAAATATGACCGTTATCCATCACATCAACATTAAAATTCAAACTTTCTATCTCTTGTGTGGGGCCCATAACGATTATATTTTTCATTCTCATTCTCATTATAATGTGGCTCAAACGGATAAGTTGAAATATACATGTAGTACAATTAAAAAAGGGAATAAATGACGAAAAACATAACGCTATCAAGAGATAGGTTAAGCTCGTTATTTGTGTGAATCGATTTTCCATTTTCCCCTTTCGTGGCTTGAATACTACAATTATATTAATTAAATATTTAGCAAAAATGGAAGTCAACATGTTTTTTACTCACAATTTTCCCACATGTTTGCTTTATGTGGATGCAAGGCACTGAGCCATAAACAAGATGACCAGTGGTATCTGGTAGAAATTAAAATCGAAATAAAATTAAAAAATTAATCGTTATTGTTGACTTTTATTTAATGAGTGGGACCCAATAATGATTATATTTTTTATTTTAATTGAATTTTAAGTCGTACTAAACAGGCCTATGCTTAAAATTTGACAAAAATGTTAATACTAATAAATCAAATTAATTTAGAATTGCTTGGAAAATGAGATTTCATTAAACTCAAAAAATCAAATAATTTAAAATTAATTATAAAAACAAACTTTTTATCAACTTTATAAAATAAAATTGTAGATAAAGTGGGAGATGTGTGAAGGATAGAAAGGATTCCTTGTGTATCCACTCATCTAATAAAGAAATAATAGGTAGAATCACCAAACACCAATTAACATGTGGCCAAGCACCCAAAGGTTTACATGATTTTAATTTATATTTATAATTTTTGTATACACAATTACACTCAGCCCTTATTTGATATTCATTATTTTTAAAATAGATTTTTTCTCTTTTATTTTCAACCACACGTTCTTCAATAAAATAATATTATACGTAAAATCCAATTTTTTTCTTATTTTTTAATCATGCATCCTCCATCAAAATACTATTCCAAAACGTATTTTCATTAAAAAAAAAAAGGTTTTAAACATGGTCTAAATTAAATGTCTATACATTTTCTTAGAAGTTTTCTTGAAGTTAAGAGTCAACTAATTTAGGTGGTGACCTATTTTTAGAGTTGAACAAATGGAGAAAGATCCAGAATTATGATGGCATTTAGAACATTTTGGGCACCCAAAGACTAATGCAAGAACAAGAAAATTGTGGGCACCAACCTAAGAAAATATGAAAACAAATGCCTATTTTTTCATATGATGTGGGTGTGAACTAATATACTTGGCTCTTTTCTTGGGCAATTCACATTATAGCAGTGTAAAGTGAGGTAGATCGATATTTATATTTACATATTCGATTTTGAAATTTTGGGGGTCTTAGGTCAACTTTAAACATGAGTCCATATAAATATTTTTAAAAAAATTTATTAAATTTTCTTTATTAAATAATAATATTCAATGTTATAAAATAATAATTTAATATTTCGAATAATCTAATATCACGAGTCTACATAAATTGGCAAACAATATGCTAGTGTGAAAAACTAATTAGTAAAAAAGCAAGATCCATATACAATATTAGAAAAAATAAGAAATAATATAGGTGCTTTTAGTTTCAGAAGAAAACAACTAACCATAACAAAATTTGCTTTCATTGAGAGTCGAACTCAAGACCTCCCGCTTACTAAACGGGTGCTCTAACCAACTGAGCTATGAAAGCTTGTTTTTATTTTGATCTCCTCTAGATGTTTTAAAAATATAAGCATTTGGGAAAAACTCAACTTGCCAAAACCTGAATCGTGTTTTACAGAAAACACGACATCTTTTATAGATTTTACAAAGAAGCTAAGATTTTTCTGTAACGTGATATATGGAGAAAACAAATAAAGAAATGACATTATACCAAAAAAATTCTCAATCACACTTAACAAGTAACAACACGTTCTGTCTAAACGTTACAAGAATAAGGTAACAACAAGCAGCAACAAGAAAGAAGATATACTAAACAATGACATGATGTAATTTCAACTCTCTTCAATCCTCTGAGATGAATTTTTCATGGGTTGAACTAAGCTTCTTGAAGCTCACCAAGCCGATTAATTACATGATTGCCACTTTTGGTGAGTTTAAGCTTCTGTGAATGCTGTTCAAGAATCATAGCTAGAGTTTCATGAAGGTGCATCTGGCCCTCTATCTGCAAGAAAGACGAGAAAATCGAGAATGAATTATAATTGGTTCAAATTCGATGTGTGTTGCTAATTGTGACTAGGCAAAGAACAAGAATTACCTTTGTCCTCAGTAAGGCTTTTTGAATCACAAAGTTTCCAAACTGATGTTGACTGAGTCTAACAATATTGTTCAAAGAATCTAAAAGTTTTGTAACCACAAAACTGCATCCAAATGCAGAAGATTCAATGCATTTCTCCACGACATGACTGCCTCCTTTTGTCTTTGATAGCTGTATAAACTGACCTTGAAGACAGCCCAGTATTTTCTTCGTTATAAGATCATTTCTAAGCTCGAGGACATGCTGCACAACATAGTTCCTAAGAGGAAAACCTTAAACTGATAAGTTCACAAGTAAAGAACAATTCCCATGAAAGTAAAATCAAAACATAAAGTGCATGTTTTGGTAGGTAGTATTGGATAGAATCGGACTGTATAATGAACAAGATCTTGACTATTATTCTTTCTTAGCATTATTGCCGGTGCTATCGAATCCACTATCCTACCAAACATGCTCAAAATCACGATGAGACAGAATTTCAATCATTAGTACCCATAAGGATCGTTTGATAGGAAATCTGACATGGCAGCAATGCAATTCAGGAGCGTATCTCTCTGGTTACCGGCAATGCTATTGATGCATTCATTCAACGATCTGCATCCAACTTCATGTCTAGCCAGGGGTAGGAAATAATGTATTGCACATTCATAGAGTATCTGAGATCAAGCATGTCACGATAAGAGACGACTATGTCATATAGTGTATAAATATACGTAATAATTGCTAATAACGTGACAGATTCATGGAACATTGTATTAAATCATAATATTCATACTGTCTAGGAGTATTAAATCCTCTGTGCCAAACATACCACTATTTTGCTCTTTAGACAGCATTAAAAGGAAACTCAAACAACACAAGTACCTGTGCAATCAAGAATATGTAGAAAGCTAATTACCTCATTTGACTTTCTATCCAAAAGATTGAGGCATTGTAGGATAACATGCCTCGCAAAGTCGTGAGTCATTAGTTGATAAAACCTAGAGGATAGAATTCTCGTCATCGTATAGGTATAGGGTGTCTTCTTAAGCTTTTTGATGAGTTTCTGGATTGAATTTGATCTGTCAAAACAGGTTGTGCAATAAGTCCTGTAGAATTAAAGGAAAAGGAGACAAGTAGATAAAATATTAAAGGGTTCTTTTCTTACCCAATTCTACAGAAGGCTGCTTCTATAAACAAATCGATATTCGACCACAACTTTAAAACAACCAAATGCAACTCATCGCCTATACATGAATCGATTAGCTCCTCAAAGAGAACATGTCCAGTTTCATGCTTCATCAGACGAAAAATCGAGTCTAGAAGATCTGCGAACGAAATCCCTAGAATATTTTCCCCTTGCAAGCCAGTTCGAATGTCAGCATTGGAGTTGAAGTTGTTTCGTGGATAAGCGCACTCAAAATTACTGCCACTACATTGTCCATTCTGATTCCACAAACCACTAGAACTTGTCTGAATTTGATTGTTCAAGCAAAAGCTTTCATTGGGTGAAAATAATCCATAGACGGAATTCTTCCCTGCAGAAACGCAATAAAGAAAATTCAATCCCTCGAATCATACATTCCCACCAAGATACATACGCACCTATCTCTATCTAATTTTTCATCTTTCTTTTCTTTAGGGAATTCACAAGTAAAAAACCAAAAACGTCCTTCAAGTAATAGGTTAAATAAAATATTAAATTACTTACTTAGATTGTTGGAATTGCGATAAACCCAGACGTCGCCTTGATTAGAAACCGAGTTTCTTGAGAACCCTTGTGTTGTTTCTTGGGTTTCTTGAGGCGCAAGCAATTGATCACGGCGTTTATCGGTTCGTTCATTATCAATATAATCTCTTTCTGGGTTTTGAGTTGCAGGGGCGCAGCAAGAAAAAGAACCTGAGTGGTCATTAGTTCCGGATTGAGCCTTCAAAACCCCATCTTCGCCCATCCTCAAACTTCCAAAATGTGCAACAAAAGCTTCGAATTCATCAGGGTTTGCCTGCCCATTCTTGAAAGTTTCAGAAGTTGAACCCGCCATGTGGAAGAAAGTAGAACAAGAAGAAGAGCAAAATCAAGAACAAAGATAAAGTATTCTTGCAGTTATGGTACTCGAGTCTACTCTATAGTCCCATTATATATAGTGTGATTCCTGTATAAGAAAAAAGGACATTATAATTAAAAACGAAGTTGGGTAGAACTGCAATAGGAAATATTTGAAAAATTAGGAATTAACAACTTGGAATCGTCGTTTCAAAAGGAAATATTTCCTTAGAAGAATAGATTTCTAGCCGTTATGTTTCCTTGTAAACTAGATTTTTATGTTTACTAGAATTTCAGTATTTGTCAAACAGAGTAAAACGCTGCCGTTTTGGGCATACGAGTATGAACTTTTTCCATTTGGGCCATTCCTATGATATTATTAACAAGCCCACTATGATTCAGCC
>CAIGRO010047785.1:0-12018 GCA_903798355.1 Fraxinus baroniana
AGAATCAAACATTAAGTTTACTGTCAAGTAGAATCAAATAATAAAGTGGAACCAAACTTGCTAATCTCAAAGTTTGCTGTCAAGTGTCAACTACAAACATTAAGTAGAATCAAACTTGCTAATCTGAAATAGAATCAAACATTAAGTTTACTGTCAAATAGAATCAATGAATAAAGTGGAACCAAACTTGCTAATAAATTAACCAAAACACCTAAATCACTAAAGAAAAATGAAAAGATCGAACTTGGCTTATAAATTAACCAAAACACCTTTAGCAAAAGTCTTCAAACTTGCTAATCTGAAGCAGAATCAAACAAGCGATGGGTTTTGGTACTAGCAGTCACCGATTCTAAAAATCCAAAGAAGAAAAGGGAAAAGAATGTGGTACTTACAGCTTCTTCCATGTAAAACAACTTGAAATTAAACCTTTGGATTCTTGGGAGTGATATTGCAAGTGATGGCTGACCTGCTGCGGCGTCGAATGTTGTTNGCTAATCTGAAGCAGAATCAAACAAGCGATGGGTTTTGGTACTAGCAGTCACCGATTCTAAAAATCCAAAGAAGAAAAGGGAAAAGAATGTGGTACTTACAGCTTCTTCCATGTAAAACAACTTGAAATTAAACCTTTGGATTCTTGGGAGTGATATTGCAAGTGATGGCTGACCTGCTGCGGCGTCGAATGTTGTTAAGAATGAGGGATTTCGTTTTTTCCTTATGGGTTTTTAGGGTCTTTTGTATAAGGTACTGGACCGGGCGGGTTATACTGGTTTTAGGCCAACGGTTTACTATAAAACCGGCGGGTTGGTTGGGTTTTTATTGGGTTGATTGTATATTACAAAAACAATGCAGTTCGGACCGGACCATGGGCCGGTTCGGCGGGTTCCGGTCCGAACCGGCCGGTCCGGTCCGGGTTTAATAATACTGGTTTCAACAAGAAAAAGAAAACTGTTTTTTGAAGGTAAAAAGTACGGTACTTAATTTTTTTTTTATCATTCGACACCCTCTATCTAAAGAAAACAATCATAAGACTAGAGAGTGCTTGGTTCTTATTTTTAGGTACATTTTTATTTTTATTTTTTATATATGTATAGATTATTTATATTAACGAAATAAATTTTTTATAAGTATATTTTATACACTTATTATGGCCTTAAATAGTAACATTTCATAGTTCTTTTGATGAAATATAGTCTAATTTATTGTATATTTTGTTTAATAGAAGAAACTCAATGATCGGAAGTGAAATTGGAAGAAATAAGAGGAAAATAGAGAAAGGCTACGAAATCAAAAGTATGGGGACTAAGTCTCAATATTTTAATAGTTCATTCGGACTGCAAAATGAAGATTGAATATGTTACAGGTTCAATTGGATGCAATTAGAAGTTAAAGGAATGAAATTCTAAAAGAAAAGGACTGCAAAGAATCGAGAATCGAATTTGGCGACCAAAACGCAAAGTTTGAAAGTTGGTATAACTGGGCGATTGTCCAATTATAAGGCCAGTCGACCGCCCAGCTTTAGAAATCAAAGGTAGAAGGCAAAATTTATGCATTTATGCCTGGGCAATCTCTAGCAAGCGCATTATATTTCATTTTTCTATATAAATTCCACATGGAAACCAAGTTCTTGCACGCTTTTTGACCTAATTTCACCTCTATAAATACAAGACACCTCTCATATACATCTCATACACCAAAATTCATCAACTAACATAATCAAATAGAGATCAATCCATTGTTCTTGTGAGAATTAAAAAGGGCAATCCCAAGTTTTCGAGAAATTGGAATTTCAACCTTGATTTTTGGAGAGACAACAAGAAGATATATTAGAGATTCATCAAGAAACTATTGAAGAGATTCAAGATTTAAAGATACATCTTCTTCTCCTTTATCAATCTTAAATTCAAGTTATGTTCTTCTAGTTAAACATAATATATTTTTTTTTCGTGATTTTGTAATGCTTTGCTAGGGTTTTAATTACTAAGACATTGATGAACCCTTGTTATGATGTTTTAATATAAATTTGATAATTTGACAAGCAATATGTGTTTAGTTTTGGATGATTTTTATAAGGTTTAATGACTTTTCAATTACTTGATCACTAAGTGGATTGATTGTGAATTTTATTGATTTTGAGAGAAACAATATAATAGATAGCACTTTAAAATAATCATTGTGAAGTCCGATAGGGGATTAATAAAACTGTTATACTTCGCATGATTTCTATAAATATTCTAGTGTTTTTAATACATTCTTTCATGTTCGCAACTTTCACAAAGATATATGAATGACATATGAGATGATAGATTTAATTGACATCGAGATATACTTTTAATTATGTTAGGAACATTGATCAACAAGAATGTGCACATATTTTCATGTCATCGATTTGCATTGAAACATATCAATAAGGGGGATTCCAAGTTTTAGTTATATCTCATCTTAATTTACAAAAAATCCATAAATTGCTCACTAGAATCATTATTTTAATTAGATAATTTGGTATAAACTCTTCAAACACAATTTGTTATTTGATTAGAGTTAGAATTGATTGATCCTATATTGAATGCACAGTCCTCGTGGGAACTATAATTTATTCATCACTTTATTACTTGTTTGTGATATCATTTACTTGTGAGAAATCAAACGATCACTTTCGATCCATTACTTTAAGATGAGTCTAGTAATTAGTGTGGATAACGTAAACAATAGATTTCGGTTACACTCCCATCTACATGTAAAGCTCATGGACACTTGGATAAATGTCAGATGCACATGGTGTTCTAGAACTATAGGACAAGTGGTCCCTGGTACTTCGACGATCAAGTTGGTTAGTTTATATATTTTGAGTGTGGGGTGAATAATGAACGAGAATGACAATAATGTTTATAATATAGGGTCTGAAGAGAATACCAAGCAAAATTACTATTGATTACCTATAATGACACTAATATTAGCTTTTATAGTAGAAGAGGATAGGTGTTCACTGTAGGATTAATGACATGGGACCTCATCTTAATGA
This sequence comes from Fraxinus baroniana, assembly GCA_903798355.1. Taxonomy (NCBI): domain Eukaryota; kingdom Viridiplantae; phylum Streptophyta; class Magnoliopsida; order Lamiales; family Oleaceae; genus Fraxinus; species Fraxinus baroniana. The sequence goes on from CAIGRO010047785.1 coordinate 3,020, forward strand.
TCATCACATCAGCATCATAGACATTACCTCTGCAGTTCGAGGTTGAGTTGGCACTAAATGACTCTTAAAAGTGCCCTGTAGTATAGGCCATATATTTGAAAAGTAGACTGATAATTTCACCGAGAGGCATTGTAGAGATGTCAAATCAATCTGTTGTACATAAGATCTCGTATATAAGATCTCTTTGGTGGGGGTGAAACTAAAGTTCCTTGTAGAATAAAACCTTATTGCTTCGGTGTACTATAGCAGATCATGGCATCTTGATTGATGCAAAAGTTTGGCATCTACATGTTACTTCGAGTGGGTGCTTAGCACACTTTGGCTTTTTTTGTTAATGTCCTTGATTAGGCTAGGTATGCAAAGTAATATGGAGTACAGACCTTCAGTTCGCTTTTTTCTATTTTCTAATTAGCAGACACATGGCTAACAATAACAGCCTCATAGGACGAAACATAATAATAGTCCCTTAAATCGAGGCATGAATATTCATAAAATGCATGAATTTTAGTAGGAGAATGGAGCAAAATAATATATGAGAAAATAGGGCATACAAACTATCTCTATACCTCACCTTACTCGAGGTAATGTAGTGGATGATGTTCAATATTTGACAGTTGTTGTTAGAGAAGTGATGACGTTATGATATTTATCTTACTAGATTGGTGAAGTGGTGGATTGTCTTGACAATATTCATTCCGTGATGACTCTAGGATAAAGTAGATAGTTGCATGTTGTGAAAAGGCATGACAAGTTAGTTCTTCAAGTCCATAATATATATTTGTGTAATGCATAGGATTTGATTGATAATAAAGCCTCTGTGCCGAGGCAATAAGTAATGAAGTGGAGTTCCTTTACATCCATGAGAGTAAGTATAGAGGCAAAGTTCCAGTTTGAGATAAGCCCTTTCATGTAAGAAGCGTTGATGCTGAGGTGAGGTCCTAAGCCTTTACACTTGGAGAAATAAAGTCTCAAGTTTAGGGATGAAACTTTTCACTTAAGAGAAGTGCACTTGCAGAAGTGAAGTCCTATGTTTAGGGGTAAGTCCTTTGAAAGTAAGTGAGATGGTAGATCCAAAGTATGCTTCTAACGTGACAAGACATTAATGAGATACGTACTAATTATTTGAAAGGCTGCGTGATTTCTATAATAGGCGGCAGAGTCTTTATTGAGGCATTTAATGTACAATAATGGCTTGGATTTATGTATTTTGAGGCGACTTGCTTCTACCCATGCATGATTGTATGACTTCATCTTTACCATTCATTCATTCTTGAGAAATGTGCCTTTTCAACTTTATGGTTCGGATTAGTTTAAAAAGGTGGATGTCATAAATTAATATTGTTTGATCCAATAGCTGAGGTGACACAGCTCAAACATTGAAATGAGGCCATTTCACATTTATCTCATTTCTCAAGCAAACTATGAAAGTGGAAAAGGTTTCAAACGATGCTGCCCTCATAGCTGCGTTGTCCAAACTGAGGTCCAAAACAATATTATGGTGGTCCAAACATAAAGACGAGCCTAAAACCTACCACGAATTCCAAATCGAGCTAAAAAGTACATAGAGAAAGAAGAGGCAACTCAAACCAAAAAGAAGAAAAAGTCAAGCTCAGCACTACAGCTCGACTAAATGAGAGGAGGTTGAACAAAAATGGTAAAAAAGAGGAAGTAGATAATGGAGGTCAAGTGACCTCGCCCATATCCAAAAGGTTTTTGGAGTACCATCCCCCTAAATACAACCCTAGATGGAATCTTTATGCAAGTGGAGGAAAAAGGAGGTCTTCAATAAACCTCCTTTTTTAATAAAGAATTTAATAGGTTATAATCAAAGAATGTATGTTGGTACCACAGATTGGCAGGTCACAACATGGATGAATGTCAGGACCTCAAAGAGCAAGCGAAAATCCTAATCAAGCGAGCTCAACTTTGATAACTTGTAGCCAAGCCCAGGAAGATGACTCGGATATCTCCCACAAAAGCACCACCTTCATATCAATAGTTGAACGCTCTTCCTCTTCCTCCATATTTGCAAGTTAAGCCTGCATGGTAGATTCTGACCTAGACATACAAGATTCTAAGGTAAGAATTTGTGATAGAATGCTGAACTAGTGAAAGATCCAGGTCAGCTAGGACCAACTCCTAAAGGAACTCAAAAATAGGTACAAGCTTCAATAGTCATTGCAGTCTAAGCCAATGGAGCTCCTTTTCCAAAACCTAAATATGTCGTTGGAAGCCTCAAAGACATGGAGGGAAATCATCCATGCGAAAGCAAAAAACTCTTACTTCTCTCTAAAATGGGAGAAAAAGCCATAAAGTCCAACACCCTCAATCCACCACCAAATCCATCGGATTCTTACCCCTCAAGGGGTAGAAATTTACCACCAACAATACCCAAACATACATCAACGACAACTATGCATCGAATCTACAATAAAAAAATGTTGGCACATATTCCAATGTAGCTAAAACTCTATTTTTGGTCTGAATTTGGGGATGGGACCATTGCCAATAAACTTGTAAGGCCCCAAAACCTTTGGGTGCTGAAACGTTGGAAAATGTGCCGCTCGAAAAAGATTTCAAAATTAATTCCAATCAAACTTTCAACGCTAGACATGAAGGTTACCAACCCATTCCAATGTCAGATGTGCTCGAAATGGCAAAAAAATCGAATGACCCATTTGTCGAGAAAACCAAGATTTCGATCGATGCCAACTTCACCCCTGACCATAAAATTGTTTAATTTTGAGGAGATTAAATTGGTTGATCCCTACATGTGCACACTTGTAGGAAATTTTTTTCACCACAAGCTAACCATGAGAAAGGTACAAAAGATCTTTTCGAAGTTTAGTTTCCATGGTAGCTTTGAGATCAGGTTGATTGAAACCACGTACATACTTATATACCTTACACACAAGGACGATTATAGTAGGATTTTCCTTAAACCTTCTAGGTATATTGATGGGTGTCCGATCTGTAAATATATATGTGACTTTAGACTCGAGCATGAGACTCATAATATTACTATATATGTTTCATTTTCTTTACTTCCAGTTCATTTGCGTGCCAAGGGATTTTCTTTTTCTTTATCTAAGGTCATAGGGATACCCTTGATGATTGATAAGGCCACCTCTAATTTGAGACAACTTGCATTTTTTGCATTTTTTGTAGATATTTCGGCCACTTTTTGCATTTATTGCACTTTGAGGACACCTTCTGCTTCCCCAGTTGTTGTGCCTCCCCCATCTTAGCCCATCCTCCTATTGTGACCACTACTACTAGGGATAATAAGGGTAAAAGCAAGGTGACATTTATTGAGCCAAGGACGTATTAAGTACCAGTTTCAACAGTTCCTCCTTTGTTCTCCACTAATCCTGCTGCAGTTCTTTCTATTACACATATGGCTCCACCAGTGACAGAGTCTGTATCTATATTGGAAATACATACTTCGACTGCCATTACATTTGCTACCGAGATATTACCAGCTACTCCTATAAAGGTTTCACCAAATACCACCTCAGTTTTTAAGCTAACTCTAGATGCTCCCAATGAGGTATCCCTTCTTACATTACTACTACTCCAACAATCATTTATTTTTCTGCTACTGTGGTACCTCTTCAGCCTATACATGTTAGTTTTTCTTCATTCAGAACACCTACAGAGTGTACTCAGTCATCACAAGGTTCAGGTCCTAGTCTATAGAGAGAAATAAGGACACTGCCTCAAGCTTATGTTGACATATCAATTCAAGAAGATGTATCTCCTGAAGATTCCTAGTATGAAATTTGCTATAGAGGAACTAGTTTTCAAACTTTTTGATGAGGGACCACAATCCCAACTCCCTAAGGACTAGGCTTCTACACATTTACCTTGTCCTAGAACCACAGGTCCTATTCCAGGTAAGGTATAGGCATAGATTCAGAATGACATTAATGGTATGGGTCTCGAAGATTGCTCGAAGAACATAGAGGCCACCATACCTTCAATTAGTACTTCAAGATTCCGTGAAATGGGTATTGCAGCGATGAGTACCATTGGACTAGATGTACTTGCATTTCGGCTAACACATAGTGTACCATTGCTCGAACAACCTATTTTACCTAGATAGGCCCATTTTCCTAGACAAGACCCTTCATCAGTGAGTGATCCTGACTACATAAATTACTATGACCATGACATGTTTCAGACCAAATGTATGACCCAATTGATGTCTAGATACTACTACCCGAGGGTTCACTCTCATTTGTTTGAGATATTCCCACACACGTAAATCAGAAGATCTCACTTGTCGTGAACTAGACAAGAATGTAGAGTTCTTCATGGGACCGTGGAAGGAGCCTCAATTGGTCTTTTCTAAGATTCCTTATCATGCTACACATGATATGTTTCCATTGATAAATAAGAGGCCTTTATTGAACAAATGCTTAAAGGTTAGACTACTACCTTATTCCGTAATTAACCTAAAGATCTCTTATATCTATCTATATAAAGAAGAGATCATGTAATAAAGGGGATTCTTATTTGTACAAATGCCACTTCGAACTTGGAACAAGCATAAAGAAGTTAACAATACTTCTTTATCTTTTGAGTTGTTCTGTCGGATCGGGATCTTTGGTCTTTACCCAGACCAGATAAAAAAAATGGGATCATTTCTTATGGACTCATTAAGAATGATTCTGATATAGTTCATGGCCTATTAGATGTAGAAGGCACTCTGGGGGAACTTCACAGACAGAAAAAGATTGTGGTCGATTTAATAATGATCGAGTGACATTACTTCTTTAGCCCAAATCGAGGAATCCCTTAGATATGTGAGTGTCTTGAGTTGTTTTCCCTTATTTATCATACACATTTCCTTTATTGTCGTTTTCAGTTACTTTTGAGACATTTGTTGCATTTTATCACTTGTGAGAGGTTAGGTATATGCCCCCCCCTCCTTTATTTGTTTTTCATTTTATTACAATATAAAATAGCTACACTATCAGTTTTTGCTAAAAAAAAAAGGACATAAATCGATCCACATGTTGTTTCGCACATGCTCAATGTTGATCCCTAAGCTCTATCAAAATGACAAAGGAGTCGACTACTTAACACAAAAGCAAGCAAAGTCGAGCTCAAAACTACATTATACAAACAGAAGAGGGTTTGAGGTCGACGACCTTGTACTTAAAAAGGTCATCATCACCACAAGAGAGCTCAACTCTGGATCCTTAGGCCCTAACTGGGAGGGACCTTACAAAGTAATCAAAATTCTCCTAAAAGGCGCTTATCGATAGAAAATATGTAAAGAAGACCTCTCCTATACCCTTGGAACGTAGAACATCTCAAAAAATACTATCAATAGAAGTCCAGGTGACAAGAGAATGTACTTACAAATGTAATAGCATAAGCCTACATCTATAAAAGCCATATTCTCAAGCCAAGCAATATTGGAAGAAAAATGTTTGAATAAAGCTTTCTCTTTATTAACATGATATAAGATTGTAAGTGCCGTAATATTTAGATGAACTAATAAAGCCTGCTCTTGAGCAGTACCGCCTACTATTCAATGGCGCAAAGCCTACCCACTCTTCGACAAAGCAAAACCAACTTTTCAACGGCATGATTTGAGGTTGTAAGTGTTGCAATACTTAGATAACCCCGTTCTTCAATGGCTCAAAGCTTACACTTCAGCAGCAGAATCTGAAGTTATTAGTACTACAACACTTAGATAACAAATCCCGCTCTTCAGTAGCATAAAGCTTGCTCCTTGATAGTAGGATCTAAGGTTGTATGCAACACTTAGACAACAAAGCCCGTTCTTCAACAGCACGAAGCCCGCTTTTCAGTAGCACAAAGCCCACTCTTCAATAGCATAAAGCCTGTTCCACTGCATTAATTAACATGGCCACCACACCGTAAGCTCAAATCTTCTTTTCCTCCACCTTCTTCATCTCCTCTATAACTTTGGCCCTTGCTTGCTCCAGCTGGACCCTGATGAGCTCTTTCCTTAACTTATCCTCCCCAATCTCCCTCTTTAATTGAGCATTAACCACCAGCTCAACGTTCAACAAGTAGTTAAAATAATCTTCTCTTCAGCCTATTTCTCCTTACCCTCCCCTGGCAAGCTCTCTCTTATTCAGCAGCTCGAAATATAGATATTGCATCATCTCTGACCTTCTGGATAGTTCCCACCTCAGCATTTTACCTAAGTGTGGTTCAAAGAAAAGGAAGAAGTCAAATGACTTGGTAGAAAATAGAACATCACAAAAAAGATCAAGGTAAAAAAAATCATACCATCTTTAAAATCGACATCATATGGAGAAAGGAATGATGTGCATAAACGATTGACCGACTTCCAAAAAATAGTATCATAATTATTCTGAACTAAAAAAGGTCTGAAGACTAATTAATCTTGTGGTTTCAGAGGTTCCAATTATAAGAGAACTAAGAATGAAGAGGTTTTTCCCCTTCCATCGAGAACATTTATTAGTGTCTGAACTCACAAACCATCTTGAATGCACCTTAATTTAAGATGGAGAGCTTAAGAGGATGCAATAGTCACTTGAAAAAGAACGGACTAAGAGATCACAAGATCAACTCGACTTATGCCCGCCGTCATCCAAAAACATCATCATTACAATCCTAAATATGTCTCCTAAATGATATCATCACCATCTTGACGACCACTCCAAAGTGAAAGTGTTATCCATAACGTGAGCACCTTATTTTTAGCCAATAAAAAATCAGCAATAATTACCTAAGGGATAGGTAATGATTACATAGGCCACAACTACGACTTAGGCACCATTATGACTTGTTTAGTTGATCTCAACAATCAATCAAAAGCTTTAAGTTTGGACGATGGCGTGCATTTCTAGATCAGCACTATAGCTAATATAACGTTGAATGGCAAAGTTACTTGATGTTAAGGCCTATAAATGAGGTAAATTGTCCCCTCCAAAAGGCCGAACTAAATGTATTCCTACAATACAATCCAAACTTCAGTTTATATTATTTGTCTTTTATTTTCATAAATTCTAGCAAGTATTTTACCAAAATTTTATTAAGTTAACTAAATCTGTCACGTCATTTTTAGTCATTAACATTGTCCAAAGAGAGTCTCAAAGTCTAAAGGGGCATTGGGCTTGCTGCTTGCTAGATATTTTCAGTTTTTACTTCTATAAAACACCTAAAACTTGTTTTATTTGGTATTTTCAAGATGTATTTTTTTTTTAAAAAAAAACTATTGAATTTATATCATAAAATTCAGAATATTTTTTCGATATTTCAAGTGTTTTCAATAAAATTATAATTCCTCAGAGTAAAATAATAAAAAAAAAATCACAAAACAACATACCCAAATATCCAAGCTTTCCCTCGTCAAACTGATTTCGAAGAACGGTAAAGACTCGAGAACCCTAGCCATTCCAAGCTCGACACTTCAACTTTTGTCTCTCTCACTCTAGTATCATTTCTGAAATCTATCTCTCAAGTCTCAAGCCTAAAGAATCAGATAATTTTCTAATTTCTTAAATTTCTTCTCCAATTGATTTTTTCTGTATGCTTAGTCGACCCAATTAATTCTTCTTTGTTCATGCCTCATCAATTTCAGCTTTTCTGTCGAAAGCTCACCGTTGCTAGTTTCACTGTGGAATAGTTGAGGATTGATAAGGCAAAATATATCCGCGCCACAGTTTTTGATAATGAGACTAGATATTTATTGCATGAAAGGTTCATAAGCTTTACACACTATCAAATTTATGTCTCAAACTTCTTTCATCGCATTCTTAGTTTCTAATTAACATAAATTGATCCTAACTATGGTTTCTCTCTGTTGGGATTTTTCAATGAAATCGTTTGTCAAAGTAAAAATATAAAACCACCACAAGCAAAAATTGTAAAAATGAACAAATAAACACCAAGAAATGTTCACCCAGTTTAGCAAATCAGCCTAATCTGGGAGGCTCAGGGACAGCTCGTTCCACTAGTGCAATATTCTACCTTCCAAGAGAGAGATTACATCAAACCACTCTGATCAAGTTTTAATCACATATCGAATCGATCTTTTAAAATTAGAGATGGAACACACAGATCCAACTAACGACTAAAAAGAGATAACCTACACGAATTAGTCACTCTTTCAGGCCTGATTACACAAAACCAGATTACTCTCCACACGATCAATTACAAAGAACTCAAGAATAAGAAAAAGACTTACATCCTCAAAATAAAGAAGCAAAAGAAAGAGAAAAACCTTTTTTGTCTAGAAGAGTCTGAAGGTCGACTGAATCAAAAATCAAGAGATGGTATAATTCCAAGAATAAAGCTCAACCCTTGATTATATCTAACGACTCATATCAAACTTCAACTAGCACAATCCTTGTGCATGCCAAGCTACCAATAAATGGATGCCAACTAGGAAGTATTATCCAAATAAGCAGCAAAGACAATTAACACAAATAGCCCTCATTTTAAATGTGTTTTGAGAAACACAGCACTCACAATCTTCACCTTGGTTCTTAATAACACAACTATCTCTTGGTTGCTGAATATGCACATGCATAGGTTGTCCATCATCATTGCCCAGGTACCTGCATAAGAAATTTAACTAGTGTCAATATGTAGTAAGGATAAACACAATTTAAACTTACCTACAGGTAGAATTTTAGTCCCCATATCTGAGGAATTTTTATCAGAATGAATTTTAACCAGATTAACTTTACCTTGAGATAGTTTTTCTCAAATGAAACGATACTTCATCTCAATGTGCTTTGATCTTTCATGATAAACATGATTTTCGCTAAGTAAAAAGAGCACTTTTACTATAAGTGAATATTGTAGGAGTATCACGCATGAAATTCAATTCTTTTTAACCAAATACATTCTTTTACAGCTTCAATTATGGCTATATATTCAGCTTCAGATGTTACCAAAGGCTGCAAATGAGATTTCCAAGTTATGCAATTGTTACCAAGAGTGAAGAAATATGTTGTAGTTGATTTTCTGTTATCTTTATCACC
>CAIGRO010047808.1:0-10366 GCA_903798355.1 Fraxinus baroniana
ATGGCCCCGAATAAGTGCCCAAAATGCACTTATCAATAACCAAGGTAACGAAACATTCATACTCATGATGTTACTCCAAAGTGGCCTTCTAGTAACAATGGTATGAAAAGCATAGACAAAGCTAACTTGAAATGAGTAAGATGTTACCTTACAAGTAGCGATACAATGAATAACTTGTGGCGTGCACTCCACCACATCCAAAGAAACTTTCAAGGGATTCCACAAAATCAAGATTCTTCCAGCCTCATGCGTGCTGTAATTATTTACTTGCATCATCTCATGAAATTTATTCTTCATAATATGATTTAATTTAGGTATCCCAAGTTTCGTCTCCAAGATACCCATGATATCGATATCGTTTTTCTTGATGAATTCCCGAACACCATTTTGTTTTAGGGGTTGGTTTAAACCCCTAATATTCCATGAGGCAATCTTCATGAGGTTGAAGCAAGGGGAATACCCTTCTTCTTTTCTTTAGCATTTTTCGGCGCCTTATGTTCACCAAGCATGGTTTTTAGTTTACCATTTACATTGGCATTTGAATGGTTTTCGTGTGCATTAGAGGATTCGCACCCCTCTATAGCCATTGTGGTGCTGTTCTTTTTCTTGGAAGCTTTCTTCTTGTTCACCACTATAATAAATTTTCCATCACCTCCATCATTTTGTACAGCAGCCCTTTTAGAATTTAGCTCCTTTCCTTGTTTTTCAGCATCAAGTTCCTCCCCATTATTCCGTGTTTGGCTTTGGCTAGCTACGTGTGCACTGCTTTCATCAGCATTCTCAACATTCTCAGCAGCGGCAACCTGGGACTGGACAGCACAGTCCGCCTTATGTAAGGCAGTGTTTACGGGGGCAGCCTGTGCGTGAGTTGCCTGGCTAGGGGTCACAGTAGCGTTAGCCAGATTTTTACCAACATTATGTCCATGTTTCACCTTCTCATTAGCTTCCTTCCCTTGTACATTCTTGTATTTGCAGCCAATATTAGTATGTCCAAAGATTTTGTATCTATTGCAGAACTTGGGCTCATTTTCGAAGATGAGTTTGTTAGGTTTTAAAGTTGTTGACCATCTTTAAATAAAACTATTGTTGTAAAAGAGTTTTTTAAAGTCAAAGCGTCAAGTGGTTAGTTAGAAGTCCTAAGGTTCAAGTATGGAATGAGAAGGAAAAAGTCGCCGCAATTTTTCTAGTCTATTGCCCAACTGATGTTCGAGCGGTAAAAACTAAAAACAAAAGTTGTGTCGCCTGGACTTCGCTCGAGCGACACATCGTCGCTCGCCTATCGCTGAACTCTCGAACGAGCGACAATGTATCCCGGGAAAACCTAATTCACATTCAAGGTTTTTATCTTGCTCATGCTACCCAAAACCTCTTCACTATATATATGGACGCCACCATTCGAAAAATATGAGTTGAACATTGAGATAAACAAGTGCTTATGTCCTCAATATTACTCCATTTCATTCCTAGTGTTCAACCTTCATATTGATTTGATCATTGCTTTGAAAAACATAATCCTCACATAAACCAAACATCAAAACACTTACTTCCATAATATATGTCAGAGTTCTGAAAATCAAGAAAGGTGACCAGAGTTTTTGGTTGTTAGAGAACAGGGAGTTCTCACTAATCCATAGGAGATACATAAATTTAGAAAGCCAGAAGTTGGTGTAGGAGCACGCAATCAGGAGGACTTTGATAATTACTGTCAGAAGGTCAAAAGTACTAGGCTTGGACTCGGAAGTTTTACCCACTTACGGGTTTTCTCTATCATCATATTTTGTGTTATTTGCTGCTCTCTATATAACTGCGGCATTCAAACCATAAGAAAATTGAATTGATTGACTATTTATCTAAAAACAATTAAAAGTGACTTGTTGCTTATTAATTGTTAATTTTAATTACGTATAAACACCTATTCACCCCATCTAGGTGTTAGTTGGGTCGAATTTCGTTATTTCAGTAATAGTTGAGAAATCGAATGTCCTGTATGTTCACCTTCTCTATTTGATATTCTTATGGCGTACCATAGATAGTTTATTCAATTATGGTTTTGACTTTCGAACTGACGCTGCCTTTTGTGATTTCACTTGAGCACACAATGGGACGAGTTCTCCCAGAAGGTTGTAGCAAGTTTGACCTGTGAAAGTTCTATACAACATTACAACTTATATGCAGAAGGTTTTACGCTTCAACTTGATATGAACACTATTTGAGTCTTTTACTCAAGCTGCTCGAGGAGATATTCTTAATTTGTTATGTAAAGAACACAAAGTAAAACTGAGAATTGCAAAGTGCAAATTAGCAACACTAAGCTACTAGTGTTACATCGCTAGGAGTTTTCAATGATCCTGTATCACATGCTTATGTTATCAGCTCCATGCGAACTTCACTATGTCTTGTTATTGCTTGTATCATTGCCTGTATTTTCTTTAAAAGTTTTAATCTTATCCATGATTAAAAGCGACGCATGGAAAAATTTCAGATCCCATTCCAGCTTGGGCTGTCAAAAAGGGACCTTCAGAAGGTTGTAAAATCAAGTTTAACTGGTGTAAGTAAATTCCTAACCTAATGAATCTGGCATCTTTTATTTGATATATTTTCTGAGTACATAATTAACTTATTATAGGTTGACAAGTCTATCAATGCAATGTATGAGAGAGTTCAAAAGAATTTGACCTCAGAGAAACTGTTGCCTTCATTGTGGGATAAATTGAAGGTAATCTCTCTTATAGTGTGGGCACCAGGTTCAAGGTTGATAACCTTCTGGGAGTTTCATTTACAAATTTCAGGATGATGCACCTTAAATTATTGATGATAGTAAAATTGTTTCTACCAGCTTCCTTTTGTTCTGTGAAAGAAATTTTAATCTGGAGAAAACTAGACATTCTAAGAGAATGTTCTACTCAAAAGTATCATTTTATAGTCAATTTTGTTTATGCTAAGGTTCAGTGTAGTCTGTAGATTGTAAAAATGAAGAAAAAGGGTGAGGACAATACCATCTTCTAGTTCCTTATAATGTGTCTTTTTTCAAATCTAAGTCCCATTTTTGTTGCTTGGAAGCACAAAATCTCCCAACTCAATCTTCTACTTTACTGAAATAAGCAATCTTGTCTAGATATTATGATTATGGTAATATTGCATTCTCGTATCGTATACAAGTTAGTTTTATCATGCTGTCTCAGTTTGAGATGACATTTTTATATAGCTCATCCATTGTCCTCTGAATTGTGGATTACAAATATTAGATCGCCTTGATCTTTGTGAGTCCTTGAATTCAGTCTGACCGAGACAATGGATGAGTATGCATGCAGACCGTAAGAGCATGTTTTGTGCATAGTTTTGTGAGTCCTTAGTACAGTAATATTATATAGTTCACCTTAGCACACATGTCATAGGAGTTAATGTCATTGGATATCGTCCATGCCATGATTATTAGTTTAGAAACGTCATTAGGTCTTTTCAATCAAGAATGAACGTGTGATGTTATGTCCTTTGGAAATTGCATACAAACGGAAATTATATTTCTTGTTGAAGACTTGCTCTTTATTTTTCTTCCAACTGTTTTTTCCTCGATTAAAATATGAACCTTCTGAATGCTGAAAATGGATAGTCGTGCTCTGTTTGACAGATTAAGGTGGATTTTTTTGTTAATGAACTGTATAAGGTTTTCTTCATATTCCACCAAGTAACACGTCATAATTATCGGCAGCAGGAGTTTCTTGACAAGTACGACAATTTTGCTCAACTTGTAGCAACAATTTACCCCAATGAGAGCATCCCATCTTTCTCAGAAATGAGAGATCTATTGGCATACATGTAGAGGAGCAGCAACTCTTGTAAGATTAGTAATTTTTGGAGCATAAAGTTGCATCTATGATCATTTTCATGATCCCCAACTTGATTCTTTCATAGACCAATGTTCTTTTTATTATGACATTAAGGTGAGATCACGTGTATATTTCTTAAGTATTAGTTACCTTTGTGTTCGTCAAAATGTCGCAAGCGTACGGATTCGTTGTACAAGTATTACTTGTGATGAAAGAGTTCCCACAAGGAATAAAACTTAATTCTAGTGTATTTGATATATTTAAATTTGTGATTGTAACAAAAAATGATGGGTTTCTCTAACTACGTTTTATAACTACGAAAACAATAAAAAATAGTTTAAATCAAATGGGAATGAATGTGTTGAATTTCCGACTCGACTAATCAATTCTTAATTCCAATTCTCCACTTATGACACTTAATTCAATTCATGCGATCAATAATTCCACTTTTATTTACTATTCTTTTTCAATATATAATAAACATATGACTACCACGAGACGATCTTATTTTTAGTCCGAATTCATATGACATACATGCATTGACATTTAGATTATCACACATGACCGCATACGTCATAAATATTATTCTAATATTTATTGCCCTTGTGTTCCATAAACAATGTTTTACCTATCGTGAGTTTTCCAACACTATGAATAAACAACTTATTGCCCTAGTGGGCCACAAATATTAAAATAATGTAATTATGCGTATTTATGGAATCACAACGCAAGAATTAAACTAAAAACACAAACTCTTGAATTAAGAATTAAGAATCAAAGAGTTTTGTCATCCATCCAACACAAGAAGTTTAGCCTACCAAGTGAACCCTGTAGCGAGCTTTTAACCGATGACTCCCAATTCAGATAACCACAGGGCACCAAGTTTTAAAGACCCTTGCAGGTTTAATTACTCAAGTAAAAAAGGCTCTGAAGAGAAGTTTCTTGATTAAGCCATTTCGTCTTTTTATTTGTCAAGATTAGTATAATGCCCCTTATTAAACACTTATTCTTGAAAACAGATCTCTAACTTATGATTTTCGCTTAATTTTATCTTGTTGGTTCTAGATAATCTACACAATAATTTAACGCATGGAATCTCTATTCGTCTCAATGTTCCTCTATACTAGTTTAACCATCTCCAGATTATCCTATAAGTAGTGTAGGAAAATATATAATCGGGATTTTTCTTTCGGGATTTAATTCAACTATGTTAAGCTTTTCTCAGAATATGAACCACTTAACTCAAAATGCAAAACATGAGTGTAGTGCACAATAAAAATCAAGTTTCACATCAACAAGTATCAATCAACTCAACATATGATACCTCCTCAATTTTTAGTCTAACACATAATTTAAATATATACATCATTGCCGACAAGACCATCTAACCTAAAAAACACACAAAAGCAATAAAAAAAGCCCAAAAGAAAATATTTTTTGTGATTTTATTTTATTTTTTTAAACACATGACAATCATGCAAAAGTAGTAAACTATATACAACACTCGATGATCATATAAATCAATCAACCACCCCCAAACTAAATATATGCACTGCCCTCAATGTACACAAACAAGACAATGAAATGCAAAAAGAAGGGCAAAGAGGGAATGTAGAGACTCCTCTGGTCAATCTGACAGTAGCGGTGGTGGAAATGGTATGTAAGCCCCAAAACCCGTTGGATCTGGAAAAGACAGAGAAGGATATGGAGGCAGGCGTGTGAGAATCTCTCTTAACAGAGCAGACTATTATCACATCTCAACCTGGATGCCTCTCATCAATTCATTTTTGCATGCCTCTCATCAAGATCAACCCGGATATTAATCTCATCAATCTGTCTAACATATCGATCAATTCTTTTGGGTACCAAGTCAACATTCATGCTCACACTGGAAGCAACCCGCACCAACATCATATGGTAATGTATAGTAGTGGCGGGGTTTACACGTGAACAACTCTCAAACCCAAGGTTCCAAGCATTTGTACTATTCGTAACATGCCCTAGATGGTCTCAGTTGATCCTGCAAATAATTATTGTAGGAATGGGGTGTCAGCTATTGGGTCAGGTTGTGGGGTTTACGGTCGCATGCCCCCGCTGCCTACTCGCAAGGATATTTCGCCTATAATCTTGGTTGATGGGTTGATAGCGACACTGGGTGGGACCGAATGCTCCACGGAAAGGAGCCATACTCCTGAGGATAAGCATATCCCACAGACAATGCTAGGAAAAATCATCTTTCGATAGACTTGTGGTGTAGAACCAAACTAACAATCTAATTGAATATGCATGTCCCCAAATCAATCTTGAGACCTCGTGCCAAGTGAAAGAGAAGTTTCACTTTGGCAAAGTTGAAAGTATACATATGCGAGGTGGTCTCAATATTGTGGCATATGAATTTTATCAACGCTGTCAAGAAACAAGTAAACTTATTATAATCAAATTCCTCTCCTATTTTTCCTTATCCTCCGAAAAGCATCTGAACCGCTAGGCCATATCCTGCTCCAGAGGTATTGGGATGATGTTATTCGAGCCATACCAAAATACTCATCAAGCACCTCGATGGTGAACATTACCCACTTGTCCTTAATCCATGTGTAGTGGACTAATGGTCATGTTCGGATTCCTGATCGTCGATCTGGCAGTTAAAATTTGTATAAAACTCTTGAACCAAAATTGGATATATCCGATGTGGCTTATCTATCACCCATGCCAACCGTCCAGGTCGAAAAGAGTAGATATATCATAACTCTAGAAATGCAGAGGATGCAAGCTTATGATTGCATCACTTCCAATCTTATATGAAACGTGTGTCAAACATGGATGCAAGTGTATGGACGTGCTTATTTAAGTAACATGAGCATGTTGATTGAGTTGTACACTAATATGAGAAAATACCCCATATAGACATTTTCTCAAACACTTGGGCAATAATTTATAACTAAAGTTCTAGAATAACACCCAAGTGTATTTAATCCCCAAAAACCACAAATCAATCATCCACCATCCACTACATAAGCCCTTCCACCAATTGGATGTATCAAAGTACCAACTAAATTTAAGTATTCAAGAACAAAACATAAAGTTGGAACTTGTGGAGATGAAGCCATTTACCTTGATAGAGACCATGTGGGAGAGGGAAGGAAAAGTGTATGATTTGTGTGGAGAGTGTGGCTGGTTTGGGGATTAAAAAACCCCCAAACCGACCATAAGGTGCATACCTCACCTGTTGGAAACCCCATTTTAGCAACAAGAAAGTGCTCGATGTGCAAGCTAGGGCGCGCACCCTGGTTTACCAGCAAGGGAATTTGCCCCATGCTCTATTTTGCTAGCTCTATTTACTCTCATTCGACTACCCACACCTAGTTTTTTGTGCCAAAAATGTGTTCACGGGCATAAAATGTATGTGAAACCTAATGAAACCAATGCTCAAAGTTAGCTCGAAAAACATATTTTTCACTCCGATCCCCATTTTTTGCCAAAATCACTCCCAAATGCTACGAGTACCACAAAAATTATTTGAAGTGCATGAAAGTGGAATGATACACAAAATTTTCATAAAGTGCAATCTTTTCTCGTCTAACACATTTGCAGTCATGCAAAACTCTAGAAATCACGATGTTGCCTCAAGGCATGTGATTTTCACTCCAACTCACCTAAGTATGATTTCAATGCGCCCAAACTCATGCAAAACATGTATGAAACTAGTTTAGCTCAGGCAATGATATATATAGCCTAAAGGATGGATGAATGACAAAATCTACTAAAAATCACACTAAAGCATAAAAAGTTTCAAATCTAATGCAATAAAGTTGAACAAATAAAAGGGAAAAAATTGGATTGTTTCCTAATAAGCTCTGTTTATAGTTTACAGCTGAACTTTGTTGCTCAGGCTAGTTTGCATTATTAAGTGGCACAGTTATCTTCTCATTGGAGTAGTCACCTTCTCAATAAGCTTTCAATCGTTATCCATTTACTTTGAACCTGCTTTGCTGATCCTAAGACAATTCATCCACAGCACCATGTGAAAACACGACTACCACTATGAAGGGACTCAACCACCTAGACTTTAGGTTTCTTGGAAAGAGCTTGAGGTGTGAATTGAACATCAATACTTGCTGAACACCCTTAAAATCCTTCTCTCTTATATGCTTGTCATGCCATCTCTTGGCCTTTTGCTTGTAAGCCTTTGCATTCTCATATGAATCCAACTGAAACTCATCAAGCTCATGGAGTTGAATAACCCTTTTTTTTCTTGCTGCATTCATATTGAAATTGAGAAAGTGTGTTGCCCAATATGCCTTATACTCTAACTCAATCGACGATGACATGCTTTTCCAAATACCAGCCTATATGGAGACATGTCAATCAGAATCTTCAATGCTGTTTTATATGCCCAAAATGCATTATCTAGTTTCTTTGTCCAATCTTTACGTGATGCATTGATCGTAGCTTCAAGAGTGTTCTTTAACTCCATGTTGGAGGTTTTCACATGCCCACTAGTTTAAGGATGATATGGAGTCGAGACACGATATTTCGCTCTATACTTAGCCAACAACAAAACAAATAGGCGGTTGTAAAAATGCTTCCCACCATCACTAATAATCACCTTGGGGTGCCATATCTCGTGAAAATGTTCTTCTTAAGGAGCTAAGTCACCGTCTATCCGTCATTAGTTGGAAAAGCCACATTCTCAACCCATTTGGACACGTAATCCACTGTCACTAATATGTATTGTTGACCATAAGAAGAATAGAACGATTCCATGAAGTTAATGCCCCAAAACATTGAATTTCTCAACCTCTAAAATGTTGTTTAAGGGCATCTTGTTTCTTCTGGAAATGTTTTTGGTCATTTTGATTTCACCATATAATGTGCATCCTTGAACAGTGTAAGCCAATATAAACTGATTGTAGTACCTTTGTTGTTGTCTTGATTGCTATGAAGTGACCTCCATATGGTACAGAGTGGCATGATTCCAACACTTGATGTTGCTCTACTTCTGGCAGACAACGTATAATTTGATCAAGGCCCCTTCTATGAAAAAGACTTATCCCAAAAGTTGTGTTTTAAGTCACTGGAGAATTTTTCTTCTGATGACTCAAGTATTCCGATGGGACAATGAAACTGGAAAACTTCATTGATTTCCTCTGTAGGGTCTGACTTACGTGATTCAAGGCAAGATAGGTGATATACAACAACATTATTGCTTCTATTTTTATCTTTAATTTCCAAGTCGAATTCTTGCAACAGAAGTGTCCACTGAATAAGTCTAGACTTTGCATCATTCTTGCTCATTAGATAAAGGCAGAATATTCCATGTAGACAATCACCTTTTACCCAATCAAATATGGCCTGAATTTGTCAAAGGCGAACACTACTATCAAAAGCTCATTATCCGTCATAGCATAATTTATTTGAACCTCATCCAAAGTCTTACTGGAGTAGTGAATGACATATGAAATTTTCTCTTTGCGTTGACCCAAAACTTCTCCCACCTCGTGATCATTGGTGTCATGCATAAGCCCAAACGAATAGTCCCAATCTGGAGAAGCCAGAACTAGAGCAACCAACTTTTATTTTAGAGTGTTGAAAGTAGTCAAACACTCAGAAAAGTGAAATAGGGCCACTTTTTCCAATAAATTATGAAATGGCTTCGATATTTTAGAAAAGTTCTCAATGAAGCGACGGCGTGATCTAAGAAACTTCTAACTCCTTTCACTGTTACCTACGGTGTTAGTTTCTTAAAGACCTATATTTTGGCTATGTCCACTTCAATACCCCTGCTGATATCAAATGCCACAACACGATCTCTTCTTTGAAAGTCCAAGATTGGCTAACCAAGAGGGGGTAAATTGGTTTTAAATTTTTTTTGAATAATCACGTAAGTTAAAAAATAAGTTGATAAATTAATAATCTTGAGCAAGTTCAAGCAAGTAGATCAATCAAATAATAAGTGCAAATATGAAAGCAATAAGTAAAAGGGATAGAAAGTGCACACGATATGTTATGGAGGTTCGATCCAATGCAATGATCTACGTCCCCCGTTACCAAGCTCTCCGTCACGAGCAAGGCCAAATGCAATAAAGTAAAATGGTAACTTACAAACAAGGAGTACCGATCCTTTTACAANAAATACGAAAGCAATAAGTAAAAGGGATAGAGAGTGCAAATGATATGTTATGGAGGTTCGATCCAATGCAATGATTTACGTCCCCCGTTACCAAGCTCTCCGGCACGAGCAAGGCCTCTTCACTATGTTGATTGACTTATTGTGCAATCCAACCCTTTACAACGCTTTCGGTGAGTTACAAACAAAGAGCATCAATCCTTATATAATTTTGAGCTTTACAGGGCCTCAACTGACCTATATTATTGAGCTTTACGGGACCTCAATATGACCCACATAGTGACTTACAACAAGGAGTACCGATCCTTATACAATGTTGATCTTTAAGGGACTTCAACATGACCCACATTTAATCAAAGTGATTTTACAATGAAATTCCCCTCTCGGTAAATAATATAAACAAATTAAGTAC
>CAIGRO010047833.1:0-10120 GCA_903798355.1 Fraxinus baroniana
CATATTTTGATTGCTGATTTTTTTTTTTAAAACATCTTGTGTGCAATACTTCTCTCCATTAAGCTTTCTAAATGACCCCTGTAGCGAGCTTTAGGCCGATGACTCCCAAGTTAAATAACCACAGGGCACCGGGTTTCAAATATCCTAGCAGGCTTAATAAAATCAATGAATGCTCATTTAAACTTTAAGTGAATTACTACTTACTCGTCAAATTTTAAAAGATTTCTTAATGCTCACCTATCTATCAACATATTTCTCACCCTTCCAATAGTTAAGAATCCAGTGCTATCTCTTGACGAAAAATTTATTGTGGCAGACCGGAATCCATGATGGCATGTAATTATATTTGTCCACCTGAGACAAAACACTTTGGTTAATTTCACTAAACACAACGTTGAATGGACAAGAGAAAACACAACTTAGCAAGATTCCAAATCAGATTTCACTTTCTTTTCATGCCCTTCTCCACCAAAATCCTAAGTTTACTGTGGCATGGCTAGGAATGAATTTGACCCAATAGCTTGTTTCTTTATAAATTGAGTGTCTGCAAATTGTTTAGATTTCCAAACTTGATGAAATCTTTCCACTATTATTGGAGAAGTATATATTAGTAATAGTGGTGATATGTTGAATACTTGCTAGTAACTTTCCGGTGAACTTTGTTTCTCCTTTTAAAAGTTGTGTTCGGACAAATAATCAAAGTTGTGTTTTTTTTTTTTTTGTGGAGGGTTTTTGTGAGCCACGCGGTCTTTTCCGTCAAGAGATTAACACAAATTCTTGTCGAGTGGTGGATGAAAAACACGTTGATAGATGGGTGAGCATTGAAAATCCTTTTAAATTCGGTAAGTAAATAGTAACCCGGTTAAAGTTTAATGAACATTCGTCGATTTTGCCCCCACGAATGTATCGACATCCTCATCTATGTTTCCTTCGTTTTGAGCACAATATAAGCTTGTTTAATGTAAATCGAAACCGGAAACGCCCTACTAATAATTATAGATGATCGTATAATAATTTCATAAATTCCCATTTTGACTTGGATGCATATCCTTCCATAAAATAATTCATGGTAACATCTGTGTGATATATTTTAATCTTTTCAGTACAGTAACCCCTTCGAGTCTCTCATAATTGATTATCAAACCTAAGATGCCGAGATAATCAAAGTTTGATATAATATTGTTATTTATTCGATATTCTATCTTATGTTATTACCTCTAACAATGTACCCTTCTAATTTCAGTCTCATCAACTAAAGCTAAAACAAGCCCGTGACAAACACCATTCGGGAAGCAATAGAACGAAATTATTTCACATTTTTCAAAAGGAAGCAATCAGTCAATTATTTATAATATATTAAATATCAGTGAGAATCATTTTTTGGACGATTATAATCCTACTACAATTTAATTATTTTAATAATACCTTATTATTTGTTGTTCATTATGTATTTAATATACAAACTATAATAAATACCACAAAATTCTTGTTAATGCATGTATTTTCTATTATTGATTCTCAATTAATTAATATTCATATTTATTTAATTAATATTAATTTGGATTTCGCATTTTCGTCCATGTCCTTATTGTCAATTGAGTTGTTTTTAATTCTCAATTAATTAAAATTCACATTCAATTAATTAATATTAATTAGAATTTTAATTCAATAATGTAATTCATTATTCACGGTTATACACGCTAATAGCATTCAGCTTCCCATAATCGAAAATTAAATTATATTCATTTAGTATAAATGATTTAACATTCAATGTCAAGTATATATTCTTTAATATTAATTCTAAATTAATTAACATTCACATTAATTCATGTATCATATTTACCATTCATCTTCATTTATGCATTTACTTGTAATTCTAATATTCATGTTCAAGTATGCATTTCACTATTTACTACATGTATAATAATTAAAATTTATTTTTAGAGGCTTACATTTATCTCATATTTAGATCAAAAGTGTAAATAAATAGTCAAATATTACTTTCATAATACTTATAAAGTATTTCAGAATTACGTGTAAAGCACTTTCTATTAGTTTATTTGCCATATAGTATATTTTGTTATGATAAAATAATAATTTATAATGAATAAATTGTATTTTTATTTATTTATTGCATTTATTTATTATTGAGCATGAGAATTAAAGATCACTTGTGATAATATGTACTTGCATTGAGAAGTATAGTGTGACACAACTTATATTCTAATCATAAATAATTTGTTTATAACCAATGTATAAGAGTTGGCACTTTGTACAAGAAGGTTGTAGTGTTGACTGATTTACTATTCGAGTTTGTAATTTGTCATTATTAGAGAAATAGTTAAAAGTGACATTAGTGCACTTAGAGTGTATCGAACAGAACACATGTCGAGTTTACTTCTCTAATATGACCGTGCAAAAGATTAAATTCTACTTGATCGCCGTCTATTTCATCTAAATCCCTTAACATGGTTATGGATATCTGTTCGTCATTTTAATAGTTCTTTTATTCACCAATGAGTTAGATCAATTTGATTGATCAAATATCTCGATGAGTTGAGAACTTGAGGATGGGGAAGTAGAGAACATGAATCCGTATTGGAACCGTCGCCTTGAAAATGGGTAGGTGACTATTTAAATATTTTTTGTTGAACGATTAAAATATGAGCTCATTGTTCAACGATGGCTAAATTTCAACATTTGTGATTAGTTCACAGGACTGTTGAAGAAAATTGAACTAAAGTTGGTGAGAATAATTGAGGGGGAATATTTTAATTTATGCTCGTATCTAATTATCGAATTTCAGACAAGTGATAGAATAAATATACGATAGATCATAGGAAATTATTATAGATTTTTTGGCTTCTGTGATCTTATATATTCCGAAAGTTCGGTCTTTTTTGCCTTAAGTGGAAGTCTCTTTTGCCTTTAGTGGAAAAGTCAAAAACTTATAATTAGATTGAGTGGTATATGATCGACTAGACCTGATTTAATTATCGGAGCTTTGATAATATATGTCCGATCAAGTTCCTGTGGTAGCTTTATAAATTATTGAGACTTAATTACAGTAATTATAATAGTTTTGGGATTAGTTGTAATTACAATAAAGTTTTGCACTTAGGGTGTGTTTGATAGCATCCTTTTTCCATGGAAAATTGAATGTTTAAGGGTGTTTGATGCCCCGAATTAAGGGTGGAAATTTTTTTCCCTCCATGCGCCTATTTCTAATGGGTAACAAATTTCATAACCAACTGTGAAATTTTTTTTCACTTTAATAGATAATTTTTATGTAAAACAAAGTCAAACGAATACTAAATTTTGATGAAAAAATTGATTTTATTGGGAATTTTATTTTTATTTTTTTGGCGATGGAAACAAATTTTATAACCAATTGTGGAAAAAATTATCACTTTAATGGGCAATTTTCATGTAAAACAAAGTCAAACGAGCAATTTTAAAAAAAATTGGATGTAAAATTATATCAATTAAACACACTAAATCAACAATTCTCTGCAAAACAATTTCTAGACAATTACTTTCTCTTGAATTCATTTTCTTTCCACTCATTTTCCACATTTACAATCAAACAGACCCTTAGTTGTAATTGCTTTAAAAGTTGTAAATTATAATTGTAACTGAAGTTCTAGGATTACACATATAATTATATAAACTAATTTAACTTGGATTTTAATTAAAATTCTTATTTGAAAGTGAAATCTTATTGTACATGGATTAAAGCATTTCTATCTCTATCAATGGAGACTAGATCGATCTAAAAATCCTACAACAATCATAATACACAATTCTATGGTATTCAAATTCTGAGAGAGAATAAATATTTTTCTTATCCATTTAATTGTATAGTCCTAGAATTAATTTTTTAATTTAATTAAAAGAAGGTGTCCACCCGTCGGTATAGTCTCACGTTTAGAGAATACCACAGAAAACTTGAAAGTTTGAAGCATCAAATTCTTGGAATTAAAAATGACTATAGGCTCGTGATTCAAAAAGATGAAAGTTCGAGATTCAAAATTAATTTAAAAAATTAACCATTGAAGATAAACATTCGAATACCTAGTTTTTGATATAACATACAGATAATCATCTAGACGATCTTGTTTCTTGAATTTAAAAAATTCTGGGTAATTCTGCTTCCACATTCAACCAACTCTGACTCGTAGAAATAAAACCACCAAAATGGTTCAATCTCAACTTTATTTGAAATTAACTAGACGAGCATTTTCGACGGATGCATCGGTAGAGTTCATTAAAGTACCGAAATATTACATAATAAACAGCTAAATGTCTTGATACGCCATCACTCGATCTTACCCTGTCCTGAAAATTGATCCAAGATGCAGACAGTACAAAGGGGATTGAGCAAGAAAACTACAGAACTACAAATGTATAGGTGCCGCAATTATCTAGCCCTGATGAACACGATGTTGTCTTAAGTCCTCGTTTTCTTTAGTTAAGATCTCAATACGGGACTGTAGAACGTTGATCATCGCTTGGGCCCTCATCACTTCGATTTTCAGCGTTTCCCTCTCCATGGAGACATTCAAGATCCCGTTCTCCAAATTGCTGATAAATTTCAAATATCCGGGAGGCACAGACTTCTCAAGGTTAGAGGAATCGAAGGTAAGCAGGTTGACTGGATTATTCTCTTTAGGTTCTACAGGTTCTAACAAAGGAAATTCCAGAAGTGCAGGTGAAAAATTTGTCGTCATCATCATTGTTGAGGGATCATGGCTTGTCGTGGTTGAATCTTCTGATCCATTTGCATGGCTGGAGTTAGGATCATCATGCTTTGATCTTTTGCTTTGAGATAAAGAAAGTGGTTCGGGATCTTCATCAGATCTCTCCCTCTTGCAATCAAACGAGAGACTCTGCAGCTCAATTTGATTCTCGACTTGGGGAGGAGCCATGCTGAGAGGATGAGCATCCTGTAACAAATTTGAGTGAGTTGAAATATGACTGAAAGATAGAATTCCCATAGCGGAGCCAAGTTTGAATGCATTAAGAAAGGTATAATATTTCGGAAAGGTATAATAACCAAAGAATGATAATATTAACAGGAGAATCTAACATTATATACGGCAAAGAGTTTCGATATACTAACAGCACTCAAAAGTCGCCTACATAATTATCAGTAAAAGGTATGGCTGTACGCTCACTTTCTCATATCAATGAAGAGCTAAATACTTGTAGAATGAAAATAAGCAGCAGCAACATATTACTCCTAAATTTTCTAAGAAATTCAAGTCAGGAATTGATTAACTTTGCATCCAAGTCGCAGCAAATTTGCCAATTTAGTCCATGAAGGTATATTTGGAATCAAATACAAAAAAATGACAGTTTGTTTCTTAATATTTATCTATCTTATCAATTTTGTTAACAGACATTTTAGGTAGTTTCCAAGAGCCCAGCAGCAAAGCAAAAGCCAGGCTGATTTTATCATTTCCACAAGGTCTTATTCATTTTTCCTAGCGCTGTGAGATCAAACAAGGAATAGACCACTTTCCACTCAAGCAAACAGAAGCCTAACTGGAAAGAACACAATCACTTCAGAGGTGATAGAATTTGTGGTTACTGGTTTGAGATCATCACCCGTTTGACAACCATTATTTCAAAACTCTTTAATTCTCATAGTCATTTTCAACCACAAATATACACAATAAAATATTTTACACATAAACTCAAAACTTTTCCCAACCTTTTAACCACACATTCTCGAATAAATCATTATTCAAAACTCCATTTTCTCTAAATAAGGGTCATCAAACGGGCCAAATGGTTTCATTTTACTGTACAAGTTCTTATCACAATAATCAAGCTATAAACAAAAATGTATAGGATACTTGCTGCCCATGAATTAACAAGTATGTATCACTGAACCCACACCATACTAAAGAATTGATTAACTTTGCATCCAAGTTGCAGCAAATTTGCCAATTTAGTCCATGAAGGTATATTTGGAATCATATACAAAAAAATGACAGTTTGTTTCTTAATATTTATCTATCTTATCAATTTCGTTAACAGACATTTTAGGTAGTTTCCAAGAGCCCAGCAGCAAAGCAAAAGCCAGGCTGATTTTATCATTTCCACTAGGTCTTATTCATTTTTCCTAGCGCTGTGAGATCAAACAAGGAATAGACCACTTTCCACTCAAGCAAACAGAAGCCTAACTGGAAAGAACACAATCACTTCAGAGGCGATAGAATTTGTGGTTACTGGTTTGAGATCATCACCCATTTGACAACCATTATTTCAAAACTCTTTAATTCTCATAGTCATTTTCAACCACAAATATACACAATGAAATATTTTACACATAAACTTAGAACTTTTCCCAACCTTTTAACCACACATTCTCGAATAAATCATTATTCAAAACTCCATTTTCTCTAAATAAGGGTCATCAAACGGGTCAAATGGTTTCATTTTACTGTACAAGTTCTTATCACAATAATCAAGCTATAAACAAAAATGCATAGGATACTTGCTGCCCATGAATTAACAAGTATCTATCACTGAACCCACACCATACTAATATAGAATCAGTTGTACATATATCAACCTCTAAATAAAGAAGCAACACACAGTNTTAGTATGGTGTGGGTTCAGTGATAGATACTTGTAACTTGTTAATTTATGGGCAGCAAGTATCCTATACATTCTTGTTTATAGCTTGATTATTGTGATAAGAACTTGGACAGTAAAATGAAACCATTTGGCCCCTGTTTGATGACCCTTATTTAGAGAAAATGGAGTCAGGATACAACAGAACTACTTGCTAGTAGTGATAATAGACTGACGAAGACATACTTCAAGCTCCCTTACATGTATGAAGAGAATCCTATGGAATATTTCATCCCGTGGTTCACAAAAACAGAGTACAAGTGGTACACGTATTTCACCTCAAAGTAGAGGTATCCCCATCATCTTCCCCTAGTGCATTGGGAAAAGAAATAGTGACGCAGAACTTGACAGGAAAAAAGAACTCAAGGGAGCTTTATATATCGGAACTTGCTAAAATATAAAAACCTTAATCAATTAAAAATAATCAACAATATCTAAGTTAATCATATCTAATTTAAATCAAACTCCACATTAGTCTTATTAGTATTATTTTTGATTCTCCATCAACTAGCATTACAGAAAGGTATCGTGGTGTTCTCTCAACCTTCTCAGAGGCGGCTACTGGTCCATAGACTCGGACAACGAGTTAAAACTGGAAGTCTACAAAGTGTTATTACCACATTAGAAAGTTGAGTTTAAATACATTTCCTATGTAGAGCAGAAAAAAAAATACACATCCACTGAACTGTACTATGATTCCATGACAAAAGTTTCTTTTCTTTTTTTTTTTTCATCTTAAAATTTAAAGTGAAACTTTTAATACTTCCAATAGTAGCAAAACATGATGCACAATAACATGGCAAATATATATTTGCAATTCAATATAGGCATAGCTCATTTGTCCTGGTTCTTATTGGTTGCACTGAAAAGAAACAACAAGGTAGCATTGCAAAATATTTAGCCCCCGTTTGATACCCATTAATTTCCTACAGGATAAAAAAATATTGGAAAGCAAGATGATAAACATTACTGTGCGGATATGCAAAAGATTGCATAACACCTAGTAATCTTTTCAGAGGAAAAAAACGAAGAGATGGCAAATAAACCTGATTAAGGTGATTGCCCTCCACCCGTGCTTCATCGCCATTGGGCATATCATCTTCAGCCTCTACACCAGGAACCACAAGGGCAGCATCATCATCCCATTCCTCCTCAACAAAAGGCGCATATCTATCCCCATTAGGTGGTCCTAAACCACTCTTCTGAAAGATTCTACAGAGCACAAACGCATCCTTTTCCCACATAAAATGACAAAGAAGAATTTATTTTAAGATTCATCACTTCCAAAAAAGAAAAGAAATATGCACCAACTTTAAATTTTAAAACAACCACCCACACCTGTGCTACTCTAGCCCTTTCTAATTCTGCATCGCAAAGCCTGTACTCATGCATTACCCAATTTGTTCTCTTTCCATCAGGTGCTCGTCCACTATGGAAAACAAGGGTTTTCTTCATTCCAATAGTTTGATATTTATGGCGCACAGGGCGATCCTTTCCAGTTGCTTTCCAGTACCCTTTACCAGTGGCACGATTCAGCCGAGACCCATTGCCGTATTTTCTGTCCACAGGGCTGAAAAAGTACCATTCTAGATCTCTAGTCTTCAGGGATGCATAATCTTCATAGCAAAAATCACGAGACATGACTATTCATTAGAAATATTGGAAAAGAATTGCACAGACAAAAAGAAAACCATGGAAAACGTAGAATTTGAGGTAAACCGTAAGCACGTGAGAATCTAATGACAAGTTAAGAACTCAGTATACCAAAGTTTAAATTCATATCAATACAAATGATACTCAAAGTTAACTCTTGGATTCCCAACTCAACACCCGCACACGTATACCTATAAATACAGGCATTCAATATATATTTCTGTCTATCAATCCTCTCTTCAATTCCCTCTGATTTATCATTTCATATAAAAGTTCATCTTTGGACACAAATAATCACAAACAAAATAACTAAAAGAAACTCTGAATCCACAAAGAAATAAATATTTGCACCTGAAAAAACCCATAATTAACCACAAATAAAAAATAAAAACCATCTTATCCGACCAAATAAAATCAGTAAAAAAATATATTAAATACCTAATTTCATATTTATTCATATATGTATGAAAATTTACGTACGAAAATATGTACCTGCAAGTTCCCATGGTTCAGATTTGTAGACATCAATTTCAGTAACAGCTTGAAATCGAAAGGGCTTCCCACATGCCCTCCTCCTCAGATAGTATCTCACCAACTCCTCATCCGTCGGATGAAATCTGAATCCCGGCGCCAAAGAAGTTGTTTGTGGCGCCACCGTCCTCGCCGGTGCTGCACCCACCCCCACCCCCGCTGCCGGCGCCGCCACCTCTTGTCCCATCTTGACTTTCAGATACTTTAATACCCCTCAAATGATAAACTGAAAACCAAAAATTCAAGGGAGTACGGAGCTCCCGGAAAAAAATCTGAGACACAAAACTGAACACATAAATTAAAATCCCAGATGAATACAAGTAAAAAGAAAGTAACAATAATAAGTTAAAGTTATAATGGTGGGTTTGACAGAAAGCTTTAAATGAAGATAGATTAGAAAGCAAGCAAAGTTTCACAAAAATAAAAATGAAAGCAGATGGGATTTTGGGATTTGGTTTGGCAGAGGGGTTAAGATTATAGAAATGGTGAGTGTGGTGTGTGGTATGGATGCTTGCTTGACACGGAAATCGAAAATCAAAACGAAGAAAGGACCTATGTTGGGTCAGGCTTAGCTGTTTTTCATTGTTTTGTTGTTATCTTTATAATTTTGGGTAGGCATTTATTTTTGAAAAATTTTATTTGTACCTAATAATTTGTACATTCTTTTTTTGTACAACAAATTTGACCTTGTGTCAAAATCATGATCATTGATTTGAAAGGTGTTATTCAAATCAATGACCACAATTTTGACACATCATAAATGTCAAACATAACCCCTCTTTAGGCTATTTTTTTAATTCTTATTATTCTACTCATTTCCAATCACACATTTTTCAATAAAATATTATTTTTCATCACAACAATAACTTTTTCTTCTTTTTCAACAATATATTTTTCGTCACATCAACCAAAAAAATACATTCTTTTGAAAATAATGTACACCAAACGGAGTTTAATATATAAAATGAATGTTCATCTAGCAACTTTGACGTGACAATTATATACTCATTAACTCAATTTACAAAGTGCAATAGATTGATGTAGAGGTGTCGAGACGGAAAGTCCGATCAGACTTGTGAAAATCGGCTCAGATCGACCTGGGACCGTGGGCCGACCTGTGACCCAAGTGTGCGGTTCACGGGTCAAGAAAGTGTGACTCAATATATATATATATATATATATATATACGGATTTGATCTCCTAAGCACCGTGCTTAGTATATGCTAAGCACCATGCTTATGTGGCAAAAAAATTACCCACTAATGTAGTGTGCCACCTCAGCATGGTGCTT
>CAIGRO010047838.1:0-13166 GCA_903798355.1 Fraxinus baroniana
TTCAATATTTTTATTTATCGAAACAATGGAAATCTTGATTATTTACGGATTAAAT
The DNA here is from genome assembly GCA_903798355.1 of Fraxinus baroniana. Taxonomy (NCBI): domain Eukaryota; kingdom Viridiplantae; phylum Streptophyta; class Magnoliopsida; order Lamiales; family Oleaceae; genus Fraxinus; species Fraxinus baroniana. Next base: position 56 of record CAIGRO010047838.1, read on the forward strand.
TTGTTTCGTTATTATTATAGGTTTGTCAGTAACCAAATAAATAAATAGTTTTTAAAAAATTAAATTGATATTTACGGCGTGCTTGCATGCCTTAAATTGCACTTTTTATGGCGTGTAGCTGAACGCCGTAAAAAGTGCAATACGACGTGCATAAACATGCCTTAAAAAGCACTTTGTACGGCATGCAGCTAAACACCGTAAAAACTCATTTACGGCATTCTATAGACGGCTTACTCTGCACTCCATAAAAAGTAAACTACTTTTTACTGCATGACTTTATATGGCGTGCGACCGCAAGCTGTAAAAAATACATTTTGTTGTAGTGATTATGAACTTTTATATATGTGAAAGCACAAAAGGTCGAATTGTTATCACTCCTTTGACTGACAAAACGTAGGTCTTATACCTAGTACAATTTACTTCGAAGGATAAGAAATTTTCTCTTTTCTCAAAGAAAAAGGGNAAAAAAATCCGAACAATAAAGATTATTTCTTCTACACTACCCAAAATTCGAACTAATCAATAACTATTACTATGAACTAAAGAAGAGTTCAATAGATGCTATGATTGACGATGAGAAAACTAGTGGATGTTTGGTGAGGATTAAAATTATATTTTTTGTAGATTGTGATAAAAGTTTTTGAAATGTGTGGGACACATAAAAGATATGGTTAATCCTAATTGTTTAACTTTGACTTAGATTAAAATCTGATTTTAATCCGAAACAAATGGAGCCCTAATATAAGAACCATATAATGTTAACATAACACAATTTTGTTTATTGACAACGAAATCAAGATTTTCCTCAAAATATTCATTTACATTGCTTGATCTTCTTCTTCTTGACCAATAGGAATGACCCTAAAAAGAAAGAAAGAAAGAAAAAATACATGAAGGGGAAAGAAAACATAATTGGAGGGTACAAATTCATGAAAGCTGCCAATTTTTTGGAAAAATTTTCTGGCCTGGCGCAAGGATGGCCTTTGGATCAAAACAAGCCTTTTTCTCTTGGAATCTTGTCCACTGATTTCCAAAGTGCTGCTTCCACCCTTCTTTGGAATTGTAGTGGGGAAGGTACAACTTGAAATCGAAGCCATTTGTACTGCAGCACCTAATAATTTCTTGATTTTGTGCTATCATTTCTTCGACCAATAAGCCCCTCGGAAATGGAAAACAAAACCGTAACAATGCAATGATATAAAAGACATCATCCTCTGCCTCTGGCAAAACGATCGATGTCCGATTATCCCACCTAATCACAAACAAACACATATAACAAAAGGTGCAAACTGAAGACCCCATCTTCCGAACATTGAAGTACAAAGATGTTTATAGGGGTAATTTTGTCTGACAAATTAGTTGTCACCAGCCAGTGGGTACCTTTGTCATCACATAAATAGCAAAACTGACCCTGAAAGCTACGTCACTCGAAATCTCACTTTCTATAAAAAGAGATTGTTTAAAGACTATATTGTCCATGCAGGTGCAGCACTAGTTAGTTAATCATCCTTAGTACTTGAACTTCATCTAGACGAATCGAAGCAACAATATTGTAATTGTGAAATTAAGTGAAGCAATGGAATAGTAAATTGTGGTCCCTGCTAAGCTAAGGAAAGAGAAAACATAACCTAACTTGAAAATCTTAACCACCCGATTTATAATGTTCAGCAAATCGGATCATGCAGTAAGGTGGTCCCACGTTTCGATCACAACCGGGGCAAGTGGTTCATGGAATAGCTTGTGAATCTCTCACTTGGCATCCATGCAAATGCTATTAACATACCTAGGGCCATACCCTTGCATTAGGGGTTTGTACTTTAATCAAAATTATGTACGGCCATTAAAGGAATTAATACTTCTTGTGTTCAATTCGTAGTAAATTTGAATCCACGACCATCGACTATGTGACTATGCTTTTTAACCTTAACTGAGCAACATGATTTCAATTTATAATTGACATTAGGCACCATTGTTTTTTAATTGTCAGTTGTGCTCGATCAGATTAAAAAAAAATAATAATAATAATAATAATAATCAAGAATAAGTCAAATATTCAATGATTTAGTGTGTAGTGGAAAGTATGATTTGATATATTATTAAGGAAGGGTGAATAGCAACTTACTTGGAACGTAGTAAAGGATAGACAAGCATTGGGCCACCAACGCCATGCTTCAAAATATTCTTGAAAACAACCCGATCAAAATCATCTATGTCTCTTTTGGATACAAATATATTTAGCCATGGGTGTGGGGCTTCCCATATGCCACTCGCCTTGGCCTCTTCTTCTGCACGCTTGACACGTAGAAGGAATTCCATGTAGCTCACGTCCACCTCGAACCTCAAATCCTTGCAGAAACTCAGCTGTCCAAGCAATCGCTCCACTCTCTATAACGTTAAAAAATATTATTGTCCACGTCGATAAAACAAAGTTACATATTGGGTGGAGTTGGGGGGACCAGTGAACGTCGTCTATTAACGACAGTGGGAAAGTACAGTGTCAATCTCGTAATAAGAATCGGATTCTGTGACTACTTACACACGTTGCTGGTGTTAGAAAATCCAATGGAAGATACATTACGCACCATCTGGTCACTTTTCAAGAACTTCTATTTTTTTCTGGAGGTGGCGCCGCCGTGGCTCGGTGTCGGCCTCCTCCAGCACCAGTTTTTACTACGTGTAAAACTTTTTGACTTTTTCACTGTGGGTGTGGAAATCCTTCTATTGCTTCCTTGTCAACATCAAACTATGGACCCCTGCCCTTTAGCATCTAGGTCAAAACAACCCCCACCCCCGAGTTACCTTACCTAATTGGCCACAAAATCCTACGTCTTTTACTTCTTGGGCAATCCTATTTTACCCTTTGTTTGAGATAAAATTCAAGACAACGTTTAGTTTTAATCACATTTTATGATATTCATAATTTTTCAATCACGTTTTTTATCAATTTTTATCAAAATTTGCTAAATTTTTTATTTTAATTTCTACCTAACAGGGATTTTATTGTTATGAAAAGGGTGAGACGAGTTTTTACTACGATTTTCCATTGAATATTTCTCCATAAAAAATGTGCATTTTTTGGATATAAAAAAGAGATGCAAATAAATACAATTATTTTCCAACTACTGCTTTAAAAGAAAAAAGTAAAATACCCCTTTGACTTTTACTGACAACAATAATCACTTGTAACTTAAAATAATTGACTTACTATGCCAACCGTGGAGCGGCGATCGTCTTTTCTATGATGCAATGCCACCTCAAGGCAGTAAAGTACCGGGCCGGCAGTCCGAGGGATACAGGTTGCGTCAAATGGATGGTTCGCGTCCAGCGGCACGGACGGCCACCCATTTACAGAGTCATCACTGTTCACAAACACAAATCCTTCAACGTAGTCGAACGAGTCACCCTCAGCCTGAGTCACAAGTAACTCAGCATCTCGACTGAACTCGCTGAACTCAGTGTATACCACCCTTGTCCACCTCACCTAATCACCATAATGTGCGAAACCCAGATTATGAACAATAATTAAAAATTAAATATATACGTAAGCATCTTCAACTAACCATATTCGGGGCGGGTTCAAGCAATACCCGAGCCCGAGTAATGATGCCAAATTGGCCTAGCCCGCCAAGAACGCTAAAGAAAAGTTCTGAATTTTGTGTACGGGAACAAACGGTGACGTCGCCTTTTCCGGTGACCACCTCTAATTCCGTTACGTTTTCCGTTTGTGGACCGTAGATGAATGTCTGGCCACTAACGCCGGCGTTGGACAGCGTCCCGCCCACCGTCAAACCAAGATAATCCGTCCACGACCGTGGAGCAAGGCCGTGACTCAAAACGCAGCGTTTCAACACCTCCTCCCACAATGCCCCGCCGCTGACGTCAGCGTATGTCCCTGTGGGGACCACCTCAATTCTGGACTCCATAGATTTCATATCGACGACGAAGCCACGGTGGGCCATGGCCTGTCCGTTGACGGAGTGACCGTTGCCCCTGGCGGCGACGGTCAGATGCTGTAACCGTAACGCTAGCCGTATCACCTTGGCTACGTCCTCCTTATCGGCCGGCTTAATTACAGCCAACGGCTTAGAAGATTGCATGCCACCGAAGTCTTTACCGGCGGAGCCATTAAACCCATATTCCACGGTTCCCTGTAATTCCATCCCCTTGAAGAGGACCAAAATATCATCTTCTTCTTTGGCTTCCAATTCTTGTATCGAATCCACGTCGTTTTCGTGAACAAATCGCTCTATGAAGGCTATCATCGTCGTTGGTGACATGGGGTTAGAGAAAAACACACAGTAGACTTCTCTGTAAATATTATTATGTATTTATAGGTTAGGCAAAAACAGATAAAGTATGTTTTTATAGGGGCAATCTGAAGATGTATTAATGGTGGAAATCTTTGCAGATTAGTAGGCTTAAATAGTGGAGTGGTGGGAGGAAAATTGGGTGAAGAATTAAATTTGTCCTAAGAGGGAAAACCCTTTCAATATCCTGTTGACGCTGTGATCCTATCCCCTGCATCTGTCTGCCACTTCCACATATATTATTTCTCGTTTTGGGAAGCTGCTTTACTCTGTAATCGCCCTCACTATATCTTATTCTACACTTTACAAAATTTTAGGGTAAATTGCACCTAGATCCCGAACTTTTGAAAATTGTGACAATGGTATTCTTAAACCTTTCAAACATCTTCTTCAGGGATCCTTTTTGATGAAAAACGTCATATTAAACATTAAAAGGTCAAATTTTAAATTAAATGATCATTTTACCCTTAATTTTATTTAAAACAAATGAATAGCATTCTTCCCAATCTTATCCTCGTCATTTCCCTTAATATTCTCTCTCTCCTTGCCCATTTCCATTCTTTAGAAGCTTTACATTCCTAAGTCCACAAATAAATTTTTAGAGTCTAAGACGTGGCGAGGACCAAAGTTGTGGCGAATATAGGGTGTCATTCTACCTGACATTTAACTATGATGCAATTACTGACCACTTCTGGGCTTTAAGAAATCAAGCAGACTAAGTCCTTCCTAGAAGTTGAAACTTCAAGAGGTTAATCTAGAATTAATCTCTTAACTGAGGATGGATGACTTTGAGGAGATTGTCTCCGTCGGCTTCAATTCCTTTGAACCCATTGAGGATCTGGAAGAGAATGGTGTTGAGGCAACTGATAAGTGCGTTTTTACACATATATATGTCACAAAACATAGATTATTGTGAAAAGTAAATGTTAATATAGCTTATTCTGTGTGATTTTTGTTAGGCTAAAAACAATGAACATGGTGAAAATTTGGGAAGATTTTTTAATGTTTCGTTTTTTATTTCATGTCCTTGTGTGGGTAGTTTTCCAACTACGATGTCCAATATTGGAATCAGTATGAATTATGAATGATGGAAATATTGCAAGTTAGATTATACCTGTTTGTGTGAAACTTGACATAATCCGCGCACGACACTCATGTTTTACACATTGAGTTGATGATTTGGTTCATTAACTAGAAAATAGTTGAAAATAGTAAATAAACATGAATAACCTCTTTTGTACCAGACCATGGTCCATTTTTAGAATAGTTTGGAAGTGGTTGAGCTATTGTAAGAGAACATTGAGATGAGTAGAGGTTCCATGCATAATTTTTATTTTTATTTTTATTTTTTTTATGGGTTAACTTAAACCAATGAGATGAAGATGAGGTGAAAGTCTTACATTAGGGAGGTGTTTTAGAGGATGAATGTCTAAAAGATAAAGGGCATAACACTGATCTATGTGTAAATAAAAAGAATAAATAAATATATTTTCGAGCCTGTATAACTCGAGTGAATAAGCCTACAAGGGTTTAAAATCGGGTGCTTTATGATCATCTGACTTGGGAGTAATTGGTCTAAAACTCGCTACATGGGTTATATAGAAAGAAAATGAGAAAATGTTTGGGAAAAAAATACCAAATACATTGACTAAGTCCCAAAATATTCGGTTAATAGAACTACGAGGCAAGTAGCTTAGTTTAATCTTAAAGGTTGAAGTAATAAAAAATAAGAGAATCTCTACTTGTTGAAGTGTGAACTTGTGATAGTATGATCCATCCAAACTAAGAGAGAGTAAGGAGTAAATGTAAATGAGTTCAACTTTAGAACACACCTCGAGAAAATTAAGTGAAAATAATAAGTTTGGGAGTGTATATCTCTCGAGCGAAGAAATGTAATACATGATCACTACGGGTTGGGAGTGAACCAATCATGAATTTAATATGTTTGCATGAGCGCACACACACACACACACACATTGAGTTTTGCAAGTAACTAGTGTAGGTTGATCTCATTTTGCAATGTTGAAGTTATTCATTATGTGATTATTAAATTCTAATCCTGAGATATGACAAGCTATTACACAATGTTTTGTGTAGTAACTATAAGCCACAATTTTATTTGAGGACAAACAATAGTTCAAGTTTGGGGGGTTTGATAAGTGCTTTTTAACCCACATATATATATGTCACAAAACATGGATTATTGTGGAAAGTAAATGTTAATATGGCTTAATTTTGTGTAATTTGTGTTTTGTAGGCTAAAAACGATGAACATGGTGAAAATTCGGAAAAACAAGCGAAAAATAGCTAAAATGAAGCAAACTCAAAGTTTGAGAACTCAAGTGCAAATACTAAAAAAATGTGTCGATCTCACGATAAATATTTGAGAGTGTTAGACATCAATTGATAAAGAAAGAAACCAAATGGATGAAATATAGTCGAAGTACTATCACTTATCAATCAATAGAAAACGTTCGAATTTGAAAACATATACTAGAAGATTTGTAGCCTAAGGAGTTAGCTTTCCAACTCATTTTAAATCGCCTTAATCAGATATTAAGAGAAAAATATACGATCAAAATACTGAATACTATCCAACGAAAAAAAAATTATAACTATGTCGTAGCATAGTTTTTTTCTGGGCGCGAATTCCTGGTTTCCTTATTTCGTTCCAACTCTTATGAAAACCAAACTCTGAACATCTATATAAACTACAAAGTTGTCTAAAAACTCGAAGGAGATCTAGAGGACGAGATTTTCAAGATTGGAGAGCATTGAACGAGGCAAAAAAATACAAAATTCATCTTTTAGGCATGAAGATCCAAATCCATAATTAATTGAGTGATGTCGTTTCTTGATTCTTTTTCATGTTTTCTTCTTTCTACTATACTAGGCTAGGTTAATCAATGTTAGGTGAACGATGAACCTTGTAATTTGATGGTTTGATCTTTAGTTTTATATATTTGACGCAAAAACACGTTTATGAATTTTATAATTATTTATATGAATTAATTGTTTTCATAATTATAGTACACGATAATTATGTGAGTTTGATAATTTGTTTCATGCATTCGAATGAAGGAAGATAAATTCGACATATATAAATCATTATAAGGTTCGATAAGGGGATAAAATATACCGCTATGCCTTATATGAATATCTAAGTGTTCATAAAATCGCACGCATTCTTGTATATTCGCATCCGTCATAGAAATATAATTGAATCGTATGTGAAGGTAGGTTCAACATTACTCAAGAGAGATTGTTGATTGTTGGATATGATAGGAACATTGATTTGTCATAATTGGATTCGTGTTGTCAAATTATAAAACTAGGGTTAGAAATAATTATGACTTGGGGATTCGGGATCCTAGTGTGTCCTTCATTCTCCTAAATTACATAAAATTTGTATTCAATAATCAATTGCATTTAGTTTAGTAATTCAAGTTTAGTAATTCACACTTGCATCGTAGTTGATTTAATTCTAGTTAATATTATCGTTTCGGTTAAAGTTGTAGTAAATAGAAATTAAATTACGATCCATACACTTGCGAGAGTTCAAATTTGAAATATATTTTTGTGTGACAGGCTGACAACAACATTTGAAGCTCAAGTAGGCATTGGTATCTTGAATATAATGCACCAAAGTTGGCTCTTGCTTCATGGTTATCATGAAAATTGGTGTCTTGTTTGTTTTATTTGAAATCTTGGCCTTAGTATCTTGAGCAAGTCCTTCCATGACTTCCTCGATCTTCTTTGTTTTTAAACTTGTTATTGATCCATTTGGAACATATAAAAAAAATCCTTACTTGTCAGCTATCCATGATACTCATCATCCACCCTCTTAAAGAGGCAACCTTCAAGCCTCCCCAGCATGTTACAATTATTGGCATACCTTAAAAGTTTGTGCTCTTGCTCATGATGAGACAATCGATTTTTCCTTCATTGCGTGTCATAGGTGATTCAATCACCTGGTGGGAATAACTTAGCATGCATTGGTTTAGGACAAGCTTTCAGCTCTACTTCTATCTCAACCTCTCGAGGAGGTTAAAATGCATGTCTTTAGTACATCAAGAAGTACCTCATATCACTGTTGATCATAAACTACAATAAGTTGATAGCCATGTTGGCAACTACATTGGTCTCCACTGAGACAACAAGTTTTTCATTCTCTCCCTTCTTGAAGTTCTGTAGTTGTTGACCCTCTTTCGCCTAAAGTGCATTTGATTAACATGGAAAATATTTCCTACAAAAGAAAATGTTTTTCCTTGTTTTGAGGAAAATAAAAACCTACTCCCTCAAAGAAAATATTTTTCTTAAAAACAAGGAAAATTAGGCATATTCTCAAAAGTTGAAAAATATTTTCAATGGAAAAATAGCAATCAAGCACTCAAAAGTAAGAATTTGGATGAAAAACAGCATTTTCCATTGAAAATAAATGCAATCAAACGCACCCTTAATCTTCTTGGCATTTTATGTTTTTTTCTTAAGTGTGTTCTTCTTGTGGTTGTGGTAAGTTTTATCATTGACGGTGTCAAACTGTTGATCTAGAAAAATAGAAATTATTTTTAAAGTAATCGATCAGTTTTTTGCCGAACTTTAGCAAGATTTTCCCGAGCTTACGAGCAAAATTTTGTAATTAGAGTTAGATAGAGATTTCGATGTTACTGATAAGTATTTTTTATACACTTATTTGAGACCTAAAATATCGATATTTGATAAAAAAAAATTGACAAAATATATAACAAAATATATCTTAAATTGTTGTATTTTATGTTATATCGATAAAATTCCATGGTTGAACGAGAAATTAGAAAAAACCAAACATCAAGGAAAATGGCTAAGTCTAAAGTTTGAGTACCAAATTGTAAATATTCAATAATTGATTCGGACCACAAAACTATACTTTGGAAATTCTTAAGAGACAATTGAATGGAATTAGAACTCAAAAAGGAATAGAATATGATCAAAATTAATTTTCAATTTCACAAGTTATATTCCAGATTTTTAGCCAAAAATTGAGACCCATTTTTGTTATAGTAAACATCCGAATTGGAAAAAATTTATTTCTAGAAAAGTCGTATATCTTTGAGTTCACTTTGCAACATGCTTTGAATTGCTTCAATCAGATATCGGAAGAGAAAGTTATGGCCAAAATACTGACTATTATGTAGAGAAAAAATCCACACGCAAATACAACTTTTCTTATTCGATTAGAACTCTTTTGAAAACCAATTTGGATGTAATTTTCAACTAATTTCTACTTCTAAAAATACTTAAAGTAGAATGCATATTATAGATCTCTCATATACATCTCATACTCCAATATTAATCAATTATTAGGAAAATTCATAATTTTTGTGAGAGAATTGAAATGGACTAACAATGATTCAATCAAGTGAAGATTCAAGCTTGATTTTTGGTTATGTCTTTTCACTTAAATATGATTTCTTGTAATTTCGATATGTTAAAAATACATTGTTAGAATGAGATGAATTCTTGTTATGATATTTTTAGTTTTTAATTAATTATTTGACTTTAATTTGATTTGATTTGTGGATGTTTCTTATCGTTTTTTTAATTGTTTGATCACTAATTCAATTGTTAGTATATTTTATTATTATTAAGAGAGATAATAGGTTTAAATACAATATAATAAATATTGTAAGGTTCAATAGAGGATATATATACCTCTATGTTTTATATGGTTTCAATAGGTGTTCTAATACTTGTTAATGCATTTATCATGTTTGCATCTTTCATCGAGAAATATAATGGTCATATGAGGAGAATATATTTGATTTCTATCGAGAGAGACTTTCAATTAAATTAGGAATATCGACTAACATGAATGATTTCACATTGTCGCTTTAATTGTTACACTAAATGGAATAATAAAGAAGATTCGATATCTTAACAATGCATCTCACATATTTGAAAAACATCTTTACTTACTTTCATTAGTTTAATTGATAGTTTAGGTATTAGTATAGAAAAAAAAAATCACAAAATTTGTTTACTATTCAATTAAAGTTGCAATTAATTTTAACTCGGTCAAACACATAGTCTTTGTGAGTTTGACACTCTATTCATTATTATATTACTTGATCACGATCACGTGCACTTTCGAGTTTTCAAATGATCAAGTTTTTTGCGCCTTTGCCAAAGACTATTGTTTTTTATAAACTTAGTTAATTTGCTTTAATCTGAATTTTACTTTTCTTTTTAGTTTAGCTCTTATATTAGAAAAAATTTACAGTATTTCTTGCATCCTTTTCAAGACATTGTATGCGAACTTCGAGAACCAGAGACTCAGAGATCGAACGAACATTCAACCTTCGAAAAAGGCAATAGATGAAAACACACCAAAAAGAAAGAATGGCAGAGGAAAATTCAATCAAATAGTTATCGAGGTTAATCTGGAAGCAGCACAACCGAATGTGGCTGCAACTGATGAAATGTAAGGCTAATGGGGTAGTATATGGTTTCATTAGTCTGGAGAATTAGTCTAGCATAGTATACCCGGCATTTGATCAAGCAAGCTTCCATCTGATGACTGATGTGATCAATATGTTCCAAAACGCGCTACAATTCTTTGGGGGAGGTACGGAGAATCCTAAAGCTCATATATTGAGATTTCTGGATATGTGTGCAACTATCGAGTATCTAGGAGTGTCCAGTGAAACAATCAGATTGAGGCTTTTCCTATACACGTTGACAGACTCAGTCAGAGAGTGGTTAGACACATGTCCACCTTAGAGCATCATTACTTGAAACCAATGAGTCAAAAATTCCTTAGCAAATATTTCCCGTCGAAAAGAATTGCAAGGCTGAGGGACGAGATTACCACATTCTAACCACTGGACTCAAAAAGCTATTCAGAGGCTTGGGAACGATACAAACTCCGCCAATACCCACAACACGGATTGCAAAAGTAGTTTCAGGTGCAGTGCTTCTACATTGGTCTGAATCTAATAAGCAGAGCTAACGTAGACTCTGCATGAGATGGTTCTATCATAAAAAAATCATAAAAATAGATAACCAAATCATGGACGATCTGGCATTCACCAATGCACTTTGGCCTATTGAAACAGCGAGTGGAAAGAGAGCTACTGGGTATTCAAAGTTGATTCTTTGACAGCAATTTCAGCAAATTTCAGCACAGTTGGCATCATTGTTAAAGAAAGTGGATCAAATTAATGCAACCCAAACAATGAGGCCGAAATGCAAACATTGTTGAGGAAACCAAAAGAGTGTTGATTTTAATGTAGTGTCTTATTCCAGACAGTGGAGGATGTGAATTAAACTCAAAATTTTCAAAGGTAACAACACAATCCAAATCCTAACACCTTCCAGGTTAGAGAAATCACCCAAATTTTTAGTGGAGTAATAACCAAGGTGCTCAGACCGCACCATTGCAAACTGTACCGCCAAGTTTTTAGCAAAATGTGAAGAAGTCTTCATTAGAATATCTTGTGGCTAAGTTGGCTGAAATATCTAATCAACATGCAAAGAACAGATAAGAGCTTGCAAGTTTTAGGAGCTACCATAAAAAATTTGGAAAATCAGATGAACAAATAGCGAAAGCATTTTCAGAGAGACTACCAGGAGCATTACCCAGTGACACTGAGACAAATTCCAAATAGCAGGTAATGACAGTAAAGGTTGTAAAGGAAAAAGAGATTGATGCAATAACAACCCGTAGTGGAGTTCAACTGCTCGGAGACCAGATGTTATAAAAGAAAATGTACATACCATGATTGAGGAGCAATTAGAGAAATCTGAGCAAAACAAAAATGTAGAGACAAAAAGAGTATTAGATCCAAAGGTTAAGAAAACTGCTCCTACTAAAGAATTTGTGCCACCACTACCTTTTCCATAAAGACTGTAAAAGAGAAAGCTCAATGATCAATTCGAGAAATTCTTGGAGATGCTAAAAAAGCTCTACATCATCATCCCATTCATCGATGCACTCCAACACATCTTGATGTATGCAAAGTTCCTGAAGGACATGATATATAAGAAAAGAAAACATCCAAATTGGGAAGAAATGACATTGACCGAGGAGAGTAGTGTAAGGCTGCAGAATAAATTACCACCAAAATTCAAGGACTTGAGGAGTTTCACTTTACCTATTTCACTAGGCAAATGATTTCATTTTAATGCTTTATGTGATACAGATACAAGTGTAAACTTAATATCTTTGTCTACTTTCAGGAAATTAGGAGTTTGGGAAGTCAAATGATAATGTGACGATGCGGCTTACAGGTGCATCAGGTATCCATGAGGCAAGGTTGAGGATAAGCTCATCAAGGTTGGGAAGCTGATATTCCCCGCGGACTTCCTTATTATGGACCTTAAAGATGACTACGATATGCCAATTATTTTGGTTGACCATTTTTAGTAACAAGTCGAACTTTGATAGACATGGAGATGGGTAAGCTGATTATGAGGGTGGATGAGTATCTCATTGAAAAGGATCCACATGTTCTTTGAAAAAAATTAATTGAAAGATTTGATCATTAAAGGACTATAGTCCTTCCCAAAGCCCGCTATAAGTTGATGCACTTTCGTTTGCAAGACTTCAAAATTGTTAGTAAGTACAATTCTGAGCTATTCATTATATGTTCAAAATTGACATTGTGTAGAGGAAAAAAATCACTGATGAACATATGTTGTAGAAAATTTTTCCATTTTTCATGCCTCGAATATGCTTCTGCAGCAGCAATATCGTGAGCGTGGTTTCAAAACGTACTCTGAACTCATATCTTGTCTGCTTGTGGCTGAACAAAATAATGAACTAT
>CAIGRO010047844.1:0-12241 GCA_903798355.1 Fraxinus baroniana
CAATCATAAACAATTCCACCAAAGTAAAAACAAATAAAACTCAAGCAAAAAATATGGAGCAAGAGAGAAAACTGGCTGTATTTTTTGGTATAAAGATTTGCCATTTTTTTTAGTGAATTACAAGAATTGCTTATTTATAGAATTATAGCTGACGTGGTAGCCGTTGAATCATAACTATGTGACCTTATCTCCCAGGCCGAATCCTCACATCACTCCGTCTGTTATGTATTTAATTTATTGACAACGGGTCAGCCGCCCTATATCTTAAGCTGACAATCCTAACGTTCATTAATATAAATGTTGCATTAATCGTTCATAGAGATGTCTACAGATCCCTTCGAAGACAGTGAGTGCTTCGGCCTGAAAGAGAGCTTCGGATGGGGAGGGTAATTCGGCCTAAAAGAGCTTTGGGTAAAGATACGGCTTCTGCCATACAAGAGCTTCGAAACAATGAGATTAGCTTTTTCTTTGGCTTCCACTAGGAGCCTCTGTGGCGAGACCCTGAAAATGGGTACGAGATATGAAAAGTGGTTGTGGAAACAAAATGTAATATTGTCGAAACATGCTACATTTTATACTTGCTAAGATAAATTGGATCATTGCCTTCTGAAGGGATCCTCTTAGTTAACTAAACAGTTATCTAACCCCCTTGTTATTCATATCTTCTATAGAATCAGTTCTCTTGCTTGGATTTGAATGGCTATTAACGCATATGCTCGCCTTTTTCACCAGAAGACGTTGACTTGCTGGAACCGGATATAAAATCATCAACTAATTCTCACACGACAAATTTTAATTGGCAAATGATTTTCATTTAGATTCCTGGAATGGTCAAACGATTCTTAATTTTGATCTCCCCAAATCTTCGAATGAGTAATTAAAGGATATAGCATTGGCTCGAAGACCGTTATCATTCGAAATTCAATATGTATCACCCTCTCCAATTTCGCTTGACCTATTCAAATGGTCCTGCGCCTCCTAGAGCCCAAAAGGTGTGGTTGATTGCAAATCAGTCCCTCACTGTTTATGGGTTATGAAAAAGGCCCCTGATTTTTGTTAATCTGCAAGTTGGTCCCTGAAGTTTTGGTTTGGTTTGAGTCAGCCTGAGTTTCCAAAATGCATCGTTTCAGTACTTCAAATTGGTCCCTGTAGTTTTCGTTAGCTGCAAACTTTTCTCTAAAGTAGTTGTTTTGTGTAATTCGGTCTCTGGGAGTTCTAAATTCCGCAAAATGATCCTTGGAGTCTCGATTTAATCAAGATTTGTTCCCACTATTTTGTTCTAAGCATCATGATGGCACTTAGGCCTGTGTTCTAAAGCCATCATATCATCTTCCTAATTAGTTGATTTTGGCCGTGCTACCGTTTAGATGAAACACTATACTTATCATGTCATGATGATGTTTTTATAGTCCGACTCCTAGCCTCTTCGAAAGGGTATTGGGCTCTTAAAATCAAGTCTTATTATCATTTATTTATGAAGGTTGAACCCCAACCTTGAGGGTCCTCACCGCCCCGCCCCTGGAGCATCGTGGATATCATCGTTTATTTATTATTAGAATTGTAAGTGTGTTAGGACTTTAATAAATTAAAAAATTGAAATTCGGTTACATTCTACGTAATTTGTAATAAGTCAAAATCGATCTTGGTCATGGATCTGGTGTATCTATCATCCACAGTCATCATATTTCAAGTCGCTAAAGGTGATCCAAGACAAGTCATGCCAATTTGGTATCAGAAATATAAATCTTTTTTAATAATTTAAGTTTTCAGATGAGATGCTTATCACATATATGAATGCTACGTGCCATGCAAATGGCAAGTAAACTCAAATAATATTTGAGCATATAGCTTTAATTTGATTCTTTTTGGCTAGAAAATCTAGACATATATTTGATATGTAAAATTAAATTTTATCTTTTTGGCTAGAAAAATCTGCATCATGCCAAGCCAATGGTCATGCAAGGAAAAAAATTCGTTGCTCTCAATATGTAATGACGATATGTACAATGTGTTCAAACTTTAAATAATTTTCTCATTTCTTTTCTTTTAATTAGATAACGACTTTTTCAACCATTACTCAGAGTGAACAGCTTCTAGTGTTTTTATTTTAGGCCTCGAAGCCAAATTGTTTGTAGTGTGGCCCTGAACATCGACACAACAATTTACGAAGACGAGACGGGATATGACATCTTAATTATCCATACTCCATTTCTCTACATTTACCCACAAGACCATCTCATTCCATTGTAAGGCAAAACAAACAATCAAAATATTTTCTTCTAGGTCCATTTGATTGTAAAGGTGGAAAATGGGTGGAAAGAAAATGTTGTGCGGGGATTTGATTTGCCTAAAAATTGTTTAACTGAAAATTATAATTAATTGTGTTTGATTGGTATAATTTTTCATGAAAAATGTTGAAAGTTTGGTATCCATTTTTTATAGAATTGTCTATTCAAGTGATAATATTTTCTATCATTAGGTCTAGAATTTGTTCTAATTACCCAAAAAAATTGAAAAAAAAATGATCATACCGAATACCATTCGTTTGGTTTTGTTTTTCATGGAAATTGTCAATTAAAAAAAAAAATTACCATTGTGTCTGGAATTTTTTCCAATTGCCAAAAAAAAAATACTGAAAAATATTTACCTATCAAAACATCAAAAATTTATTTTCTTCAAAAAGGTGAAAAATTTGAAAAGTTGGAAAATATTTTCAATGGAAGATTTTGCTTATCAAACACTACAAAAATTGAAAAATCTGTGCTATCAAACGGAGCCTTAGTACTTTGTTTCTATAATTTCTAACTTGACTATCAGGGTGGGAACGGCTAGTGAGTTCGATTTTTCTAGATAAACAGATACTTCTTTTATCAAGGAAACTGACGAGATTTTGAAGTGAACAAACAATATTCTAGTAATATTGATGCTATACCCGTAAAATATATTAAGGAAAACCTATTGAAGAACACATTTCTTTTTAAAAAACCAAATTGTCTCTAGATTAGATTATTTGTTCCTCCAGTTGTTTGCTACCTGTACCTATTCCATTTTTACATAGAAGAAAAAGTTGTACATGAGTTTCGATCAATACAAGTTAAAAAGTTGTTCTCCACCAATGGACGTGCAACAGTTTTACAAAACAACCCATCATTCGGCACGCAGCTTTATCATAATCACGTCCAGTTCTATCCAGTCCAACGTACCAAACTCCTTTGTGATTCAAACAATGTGGACCAAGTTGCATCTTAGAGCTAGCAGGTTAAATAACAGTAGTTGGATACGAAACTCATTTTACAAAATGAATTTAAATAACTACATGCAGACACAACATTATCTTAATTTACATATCCTACTTCATTAAAAGCTAACCAAACGACATTAGCCATGCGAGAGAGAGAGTCAAGTATGATAATTTCAAATTTCCTAAATGTGTTGGGTGCAGAGTACCCAATCATATAGTCAAACAAGGTGTGGATGGGAGGATTGGAGAAGTATTTAGGTTAAAAGAGTATATTACAAAGTAGTGTAAAAAGTTTCTCATGCCAAAGATAAGTATCCTATCATAGCATGTTTGGTAGGGACATTGTCCACTATTATGTACCAAACATGTACTTTAATGTACAAAACTGACACAGGTACGGAATCTTCGAAAATAACCTCACTGTCTAGGCACGGGTGGTGTTGATGGCTGATGACTCTGCCCATAGAATCCAATACCTGGAGGCCTATAGTACCCACCATTTGGAGGCGGTGGCTGCTGCTGCTGCTGCTGCTGTTGAGGTTGCTGGTTCTGCAACTGCTGTGGCTGTGCTTGCTGAGGGCCAGGCCTGGCCAAGCCCATAGCAATGTTTGAAGACAAAGATGGAGGTAACAAGTTTCCAGCACCATACCCGTAGGGTGGCACCACCATACCCGTAGGGACCAATTGACTTGCAGGAGAATTAGATGGAGGTGCGAGTGGTGGCGGAGGTGGAAGAGGTGGCAGGAATGGAGCTTGCATTCGGTTAGTTTGAGCTACAGATTGCATGCTGTTAGGTGGCATATTAGCCATTGCTTGCTGTGTAGTAGAAAAATACGCAGAATTACCAGAGTCGGAATTGTCCATGCCAGAGAAAGTAGACTTATCTAGCTTCTGCCTTTTCTCGGGAGGTAAAATAGGCAAACTCGGAAACCCGGCAGATTTCAAGCCACTGCTCATGGAAGCAGCCTCTTCAGCTACAAGGGATGAGAGAACTGAAGTTAACATCTGCGCAGAGGATGTTGAAGCAGCAAGTTTTGCAGCGACAGCAGCTACTGTTGCCTTCTTGCTCTCCTCTTCACTGAGATTAGAGGTTGAAAATGATGTCAAAGGATGAGTAGGTGGTGGAGGCGCTAGCGGATTGTTTGTTGACGGGGTAGCAGGGAATTTGGGTTCAACCATCCTCGGAGCGTTGGCTTCCATAAGTTGGTTTACAGGAGTGGGTACTGAAAAACCGGGGACCAGCCGCTGCCTCATATTCGATGCTAGCTCAATTAGACCCTGAGCAACCTGCTTTGCAAATAAATTGTCAACAGAAGAAAATTGTGGAACATAAGATAGTTCTTCAACAAGTTAAAGCAATTATGAACCAAGTAGAAACTTCACAAGGAATGAAATATAATAGAAGATATCGGGAAAGAGCATTAGGACTGTGACTGATTTCAACTATTAATCTTGTCCCATAAACAACATAAAGTTAAATCAAGGGTACAAGGTGTATGCTGCAGAGTTCTTTCAAAAACACGGGTTTACAGAGTACATAAACAAAGGGGACAGGATATCCAACCCCGATAAACCTCGGTCGTTTTTTTGAAGATAATGGATTGTAGCTTACAAAACCACGAGGAGAAGCAATATTTGAAGAACCTTAAAAGAGTAAATTTTGACTTGCTTCATCTCTCTGGCTGTGCTAAAAAGTAGAGCTTAAAGCATCGGTTCTGTGTAATACCATCTCAACTTTCTCGATCAGCATAAAAACTCATTAATCATCTATTAACAAAAAAGGCTCAAGTATTGATATACTAGAGAAATAAAAATGCCACTATTATATTGGAAAAAGAAACAGCACAGTCTTATAGTTTACATTCTTTATAAGATATCGGTGTGATAAGAGAAAGTGCATCGGTTTAGTGTGAACTAAAAACGTTAATTAAATATTTACGCAAGTATATAGATAAAGTGGAAGTAAACAGGTACGTTTACAATCAAACATAAATTAAAAGAAGAAGTATATAGAAAGTTGGTAAAAAGTATTGATTGAACAAGAAAGAATCTCATTGGCATGCTATACAGCATAGTACAGACCCATACATATCACATGTTTTGGAAGAAGTGAACTCCATTTACACTGCTCTATATATTGTGTGATCAACTAATTTTTATCTCATAGCAAATTTATCCATTTACAGGCATACAATCTAAAGTAATTAGTTGTGCTCTTTGCCAATAATTAAACTTTTTGCTTTTAAAACAGATAAGTGCTTCTACCAAATAATTAACGGACATTTCCCTCGTGAAGTTGTGCATCCACAGTTTTTAGTCCTTGAATTTGGTAGGCACTTGCTTCGAAGATGCCAATTCAACTATTTGAGGCTAGTTCCCAGATATGTGCACAAGTTAGGCATCCTGTAACCTGACTTGAGATCTCTAATGCTAGTCAGAACTAAAACAAGTTACAAATGATACTTTAAGTTAGATTTTCTTTAAAAAAAAAAAAAAGCATGTGATAGGGTGCCCAAAGAAATCCTGCCCAGGTGCTACAAAAAAGGAATATTTGTTAGATATATCAATATTATTGAGGGTAATGGAGACATGGAGTATTCACACGTGAGAGATCCAGTGGTAGTGGTAGTAAAGACTCTCTTTACTACATGATTGCTTCAAGGTGCCGCACAGAGTCCACATCTTTTTGCTTCAGACATGGATGCAGGACGAGGTCCATAGTTTTATGCATTGATGACCATTTTAGTTTACAAGACTAATAGGAGGGGGATAAATCATAAGTTAGAAGCGTGGAGTTCTTTAGAAATTAGAGGTTTTAGAATAAGTTAAAATAGGACAATTTTAGAATTTCCTTGATAAATGGATCACAGAGCAAGATTTCCAACATCTTGACCTGAAATTGCTAGACGTCCATTTGGAGTTTAACTCACTCGAGTCGAGTTGTTTTCATTCAGGGAGAAAAGATGGAAAATTAAAAGTCATTCCCAGAAGAAATAAGATAAAAGACTGGTTAAGATTAGAATTCAGTATCGAGTGACTGGAATTTTGTTACTTTTTAGTAGTTAGTTACTAGAAGTTCTTTAAGAGACTAGGGTGAGAAGTCCTCTAGGTGGTATATCAACATGGGTTGACCAATCTCTCCCATCCTCATCCAAAATAGGAGATGTCAAAATGAAGAATCGAGATTAAAGTTATTTAACGTCTTCGCTCTATTACAGTAAACCAAGGTTTCAATTCACATAGAACATTATTGTAGTATTTCAAAAAAAAAAAAATTCATATTCTTCTTCTCTCTCTCTATTGTCTTCTTCCCTCATCTTTTCTCCTTTTTTTTCTATTTTTTGTCAAGTTCTACATCATTTAGGCTTAATTATTAATAGAAAGAGAGACTCGAAGAATATGTAATCTCAAGGATTAGAACGGGGTGGAGAAAATAGAACTGTGATAAGAATTCTGTGTGATGTAAAGATAACCAAGTTAAAACAGAAACTCTAGACACAGTTATTAGACTACGATACTTCATGGTGCAGACATGGACCCATTATCAGGCCAAATGTCAATCAAGACATAGCACTATTGCAGAAACAATGCTATTATGATAAATGAGTGATCATATAATAATGAATAAAATAACAAATGAAGTACTCCAAACAGAAAATGGGCACCGAGTATAAATTAAGAAGGCAGATGGACAGGATTCATCTTGAATACGGAGATGGAGACAAAAATGAACAACAGTTAGATATAGTCGCAAAACATTTCATTTCATTTCATTTTATTAAACCTTTTTGGGTAGATGTAACGTTGGCTAGCTATGATGCACACGTTTCCGACATGATATGTGTCCAATAAGCTAATATGTGATTTTTCAAAAAATTATTGACACGACACGACACTTCACCGACACTTTTATTAAATTCTTTAAATTTTTACATTTATATAGCATAAATCTAATTTTATACTTGTTATTAATTTTTCTTGTTGAAATCCTTTAAATAAGTACCTATTTATCATTTATTAATAACTTTGAGTTAAAAATATATATTATTTCTAATAAAAAAAGAAAAATGATTATGGTAGTGTGTTTGAGGAGTGTTGATATCGACACCCATTGGACACTGACACGCTAACCTAGTTGAAGTGTCCGTGCTACAGAGCTGGCCAGAATGGAATGGTGAAGAAGTATTTGAGTAGCCTACTTCCAAGTTTATACAGTCCCGAATAGAAACCTTATTCCATGTAACTTATCAATTGATTTGGTTTTGAGGGGGAACACATTAACTTTCTTTTGCTTGGTTTGCACAGAAAGTAGAAAGGAAAGAATTAAAGGGTAACTAGTGGGCCCAAAACGAATTATGGAGGGTAAGTATCTATTGAAGTCTAGACTAAAAATCAAATGCAACTTTTTCAAAAAAGATAATTGTGCAACCAATATGAAGAAACACAAAAAAAGAAGCTTGTGCACTTTCTTTACTCATCCCATTTTCCTTCTACATCAAAAATGGAGTTAAGTCCTTGCAACTATTTTAACTTAAAGTTCAGCTACTAGTACCTCAGTTTTGAGTATAAAGTTGCCCCTCTAGAGCCCTTGATGTACAGCTATTTCAATATTTTTAAGGAAAAACACAACACGGTACTTCAAGGAAAACATTTATCAATTTAGCCCCACCACACCAAAAACGTAATACAAAATCTGTAAAAAGGACAGTTATTTGGTAAGCGTATGTTGTCGCATGTGGCACAGAAACTGCACAGAAACCGTTGCACGAAAACTGCACAGATGGGGAAAGAAGCCAAAAGATTGTCTACAGTTGGACAACATATTCAACCATTCCAAAAGACAATTTAAACAGCAGGCATTTGCAATGGGTTTTCTGATAACATGTGCCAGAGAGAAAACAGAGATCCTTACATGTAGCTCGCTCTGTATCAGTGCCAGCTTTGTTTCCTGAAAAGCCAGAATTTATAAGAATTTGAAAAGTGTTAAAAGAGTCATAATTGCAGACATGAAAATTACAAAAATAAAACCATACTTGATCCTCAAGTGCTTCTTTAAGCTGGGAAACCAGTGCAACTCTGATTGCTCCAGCATTTTCAAGTTGTCCAACACACTGCTGAAGTGTGTTCTCCTGTTCCTGTATCTTATCCACCAAATCAGAACCCTGCAGATTTCCTGAAAAAAAAAATGGACGAAGGTTAAATATCAATATCAAAGGGCTTAAAAGCATGTAAAATCATCCGCACATTTAGAGGATGTCTATCGAACTTGCAGATTGATAAACAAGAACAAGCTACCACTATTTTAAATATATGCATTGTGGGGAATGAAAGAGAAAAAAATCCCATCAAGACATTATGCTAGCCCCTATGAGATAAATTCTAAAGGAGACTATATGGTCATACCTTGAGAAGAAACATTTTGAACCTCTTTCTCCATTTCTTGAATGCAGGAAACTGCAGTTCTACACTGCTTCAAGACTGCTTCTTCATTGACATCTTCATCATGTACCAGCTGGAATGCAGTTAAGATTTTTTCTGGCATACCCCCAACAGCTAATTTCTAAATTTAAAGAAAAAAAGGGAGATAATCTGCATCAAAATGACTGTGATCCGAACAACTTTCATCCATAAAGTTGTGGGTTATACTTACAATTCTTAATGAGTTGCCATCTCTCTTCACAACCTTGATAGGATTTGAATTCTTAACATTGCTGACAGTGACGGGAGTCGTCTTGCCCAAGATTGCATTTTTAAGATTTTGGCCCCTCGATCCAAAAACTTTTCTTTCTTCCCATATATTAACCTAGTATAAAGAGCATTCCCAGTCACCAAAAAGCAAAATTTAAAGGACGGAAAACAAGAGATGGCAATCATCAGGAGATAAGAACAAGTTATACAAGATTCAATTATAGGAATAGGAATGAAATATCCATACAACTCAATGAAAAACTTTGCACCTAACAGCCAAATCTCCCATTTCATGTAATACTGGAAGCTCTTATACCAAAGGAAGAATAATTAGAGTGTGAAAAGTTCATAAAGATCTATCAAAAGTGGGATTTCTACATATACTATGAACTGATTGGAGACAGATAATTCAAACTAGAACCGCATCACGTCAAAACAAGGAAAGGACAATATCTGCAATGTGCCCAAGTAGTATTTCAGCTGGTACTACATGAACTGGTACACACTGTGATGATGCGTTAGTTATGGAAATACATACATCATAAGGAAATAACCGTAAGATACAACCTATAATTGATGCAAAGACCAAAAATAAGGCTTTATTAGTCTGGTAGGATTATTCTTTAGAATTCCCAATCCACAAGAATCCAAAAGCTTAGGACTTTTAACATATAAGATTAACCTTGTCTCTAACGGCTAGAATTAAGTTTTCAGAAAAAGAACACTCTTCTGGCATCAACAAGCCAAAAATTATAATTTGTGATAACTTGCATTCTCACCTGAACTTCCACAGAATGACTAGACATTAGTTAGCACAATCTTAAAACTGGCAAAATTGAAGTCGAAAGACATGTCTATCAAATTCGAAAGAGAACCAGGCAAACAGCATCACATTCATTAGAATGGTAATAAAAAAAGGATACAATGTTGTAGTGTAATTATCTGTTCATCCAACCAAACACGTTCCAATATAAAATTTATCTCAGACATTATAGGACTAGAACCACACCTGGAAACAAGAATTTTTATTTTTTATTTTTTTATTTTGGGTATGGTTGGGGGGATTGGGAGGTGGGTTCAAAATCCATTATCGAAATATTGGAAATAGAACATTCCATATCATAATTACAAAACTACACATAAAATATAAACAAAATTTAGAGTCGATAAAATATAGGAGTTCACAAATTTGTTTCTTTCTCAGTTTCCGATTAATTATGTATAAGATGGTTGTCATGTTGACTCAAGCTGTGAGTTGTCAAGGAAGTTACCAGTCTGGAAGCAACCTTCCTGCAGTTTTCATGGCCAAGATCATAAACACTCTTCAGAGCTGCCGGAAGGATCTTCCAGAATTCATTTACAAATTCACTTCCCTTGCGCCTGCTATTTTGCAGGATGTCATTCGCCAAATATAAAAAAGAAATCTGTTGATCCCGTTGTGCAGATTTAAATAGTTTCTCCCAAGTTTCAACAACTTGCTTGGCCTTTTTGCGATTAGATATGCACCACCGAGATAGAGCTGAAAGGGTGTTAAAAGAAAACTGCACTACAGTGTGGAAACATATAAACAAAAGCACCAAGTTCAGACAAAAGCTGCATCAATATTGAAAAGATACTAGGAAATTTAGATTCCATGAATGATAAAAAGAGTGTTTACAACCACCAAATACAAAGAGTGTTTCAGAATGAAGCAACCGCACGTAATATGCATTATGATCATACTTTGTAACATTGCACAGAAAAATGGAAATCATGTATGCAGCCCAAGTATGACCACATAATAGCACTAATATAGAAAGTTATATGTACCTATTATGTTTTATGCACTCGGATATTGGGGAAAAAAAACTCGCTGATGGTTACTATTCTCCTGTAGAAAGGTTACACAATGCTTTGCCAGAACTGTTATATCATTTAATAATAATAAAACAGAAAGTTATCGTGTACATAGTATGTTTATCGCCACAATTTTGAAACAGAACATTAGTAACTACCATTACTCTCCTATAGAAAGGATACACTCTATGCTTTGCTGAGAACTATTGAGTTTAGAGAGTTTCTCGGTCAATAACTTTTCATCAAATGCGTTATCACCCATTCTGCTATGTATGTCTAGATGTGCCTGCAGTAGATCCAAAAAATATTAAACTCAAAAAAACATATAAAAATAAGAGGGTAGGGTTGGAGGTAGCATATTAATATAATTTCTTTATTTTGATCAATAAAAAGGTACTCCACGTGATATCAAAGGTGGAAAAAAAGATTTATAAGTGAAAGGAATTCACAATATCCACATTGATCAATTAACATTTGTATGCAAGATACTAACCCTAAGCACATTTCAACAAGGATACACTGATTCCACTTTCATCCTATAACGGATATGAAATAATTGTGCTTCCTTTTGCTGGATGTTTGCTTCTTTCAAAAACCCATTCCTTGCACTATCCCATAGTTGTTTGAGGTTAATATCATAGCAGGCCATTGAATCATAGAGAAATTTCATCTAAGCTTGCCGAACATTGTTTTGTCCTAAAACTGTCACCAGATGTTCTATAGGTTTCAGAGTTGTTCACCGTCATCAGTCCCAATAGTCAAATTAACAGGAAATTCTTGTTCAATTATAATGGTTGGCTACTGTTAAAGGTAGTATTAATTTACTAATTAGCGTGAATTTTAGGTTTTCCTAATTTGTATATTTTCCTTAAATAGTTTCTTAATCTTTGTATATATATGTATCGTTTCTCCAATTAATAAAACACGAGAATTCTTTCGAGTTACATGGTATTAGAGCCATTAGGGTTCTATATTTCGAACCTGTGACCATATTCGTAGGGTTCCCGTCGCCGTTAGGAATTTGGGTAGTGGCATCATGGGTTCCCGTCGCCGTTCGCAGGGTTCGCCGTTTGGTCGGAAGAGATCGCCGTGTCTGGTGAGCTCGATTCTGGTGGGTGAGTTCGATTCTGGTGCCGGATTTTGAGCAATTGCAGTCTGAATTGGTCAGTTCGCCGCATTCGGTGAGTTTGGTCGGAGCAATCGTCGTCTGACCTCTTCAATTTAGAGCAGGGTGCGTGAATTGGGGCATTGATTGGGTTGCAGTAGGTTTCTTTGTGGGCCTGGACTTTGGGCTCAAGCTATTTATTGGGTAATTGGGCCTAATTTAAGTGTTGGGCCATTTTCTTGGTTAATTGGGTCAGTTTTGGGTAATTAGGCCTAATTTCCTTGTTGGACTTGAGGGTGGGCTATTATTATCTTGAAATCTATTTCTATGACCGATGAGCAAAAGAATTTAATTGTGTCTGATGTCATTCC
>CAIGRO010047847.1:0-10264 GCA_903798355.1 Fraxinus baroniana
TTGTTAGTAACAGATTGAAGCATCCTTATCACAAGAGCATTGCAAAATTTACTGCAAAGAAGTATATTAGAGATTTCCAAGACACAAATGGATGGGGAAAAACATTGAAAGAGTTCGCAAAAATGGATATTTCCATGGCACAGACCGTGAACCAACAAGAACTGATCCAAATTTCCAAGTAAGTAGACATAACACGCTTGAAAGTTTCTCGACTATTTTGATGAAAACTAAAAAGGGAATCTTTTGTAATTTTAGGTGGTGGAAAGACCTTGGCTTGGCTCAGGAATTTAAGCAGGCTAGGAACCAACCGTTAAAATGGTATACATGGTCTATGGCCTCCCTAAGTGATCCAAGCATGTCGGAGCAAAGGCTTGAGCTCACCAAATCCGTCACGTTTATTTACATAATAGATGACATTTTTGATCTTTATGGGACACCAGAAGAACTTACTGCCTTTACCCGAGCTGTACACATGTATAAAACATGCTGGGCTATCCTCATCTTCTTTGCCTTTGTTATTTTCTTTTCTAGTTTTAGTAGGGAGAACAAGAGTGGACATGCAATATGTTTAACTAATGATTTTACGTTGAGTATCTTTTGATGATTTGAATATTTAAATTGTGTACAGGTGGGACTATGAGGCCCTTCGCATGTTACCAAAATCCTGGAAGAAGTGCTACAAGGTCCTTCTTGACACGACAAATGATATGGGCTACAAGATTTACAAAAAACATGGATATAATCCCATCGATTCCCTAAAATCAGCAGTAAGATGGATAGTCTTTTCTATCCGTACCAATACATGGCTCCTATTTGGTATTAGATAAAAATAAGATTTTTAATACATATTGATAAAAACTGATAAACCGTGTTGTCAAAAAGTCGATAAAAAACATATCTCAAAAAAATGTATGGTTAAAATTAATTCTTGATATTGATGGAGATTAAAATCTAACATTTTTAGTTAAACCAAACAAGAGTTTAATATATCTCTACACAACGTACGTAGACAACATTAATGGCATATCCTTCATTTATTGTAGTGGGCAAGTCTGTGTGATGCATTCCTAGTAGAAGCTAAATGGTTTGCTTCACGGCACATACCAACCTCCAATGAGTACCTAGAAAATGGGAAGGTGAGTTCAGGAGTACATGTGGTGCTCGTTCACCTCTTCTTTCTTTTGGGAATCAATAAAAAAACAGGAGGGGCTGTTCAAGTGGATGATATATCTGAACTCATATCCTCTGTGGCCGCTATTCTCCGTCTCTGGGATGATTTTGGAAGTGCCAAGGTAGCATACTAAAATTTTATATTGTAACTCCATAATACTCTTCCCCTCTATGACAATTTAACCTTTTAGGAAAGACCATCATCTGGAATTTTAAACATTATGATTGATACTTCAATGTTAATTAATTTTAAATTCATTGTTAATTTGTTTTATATCAACCTAATGACAGGATGAGCAGCAAGATGGAAATGATGGTTCGTACATAGAGTGCTACGTGAAAGAGAATCCAGGATCAACCATCGAGATTGCGCGAGAGCGTGTTGTTGATATTATATCAAGTGAATGGAAGCGTCTTAACAAAGAGTGTTTGCATTTAAATCAAAACTCAGCAAGTTCATCCTTCACAAAAGCTTCTCTTAATCTTGCAAGAATGGTTCCTCTAATGTACAGTTACGATAACAACCATCAACTTCCTGTCCTTGAAAAGTTCATCAACTCCACACTCTTTGATGATTCTTTCTTGGTGCACCGTCCTTANGGTTCCTCTAATGTACAGTTACGATAACAACCATCAACTTCCTGTCCTTGAAAAGTTCATCAACTCCACACTCTTTGATGATTCTTTCTTGGTGCACCGTCCTTAAAGAATAGTGCAAAGGATGAATAATGCCACAATTTGTGGGTCCAAGTGTCTCTCCTCTGGTCTCCATTAAGAAATTATTATCTGTGGAGAATCTACAGTACAAATAATAGGACGGGATAGAATTAATGACTCGATGTAGTGACATCGTTGTATTTGTTATACTATATATTGTTTGAAATAAAAAATAGAAAAAAATAGTACACTCTTTGTCTGGTCAATAATATTTGTTACACCATATATTGTTTGAAATTAGAAATAGAAAAAGAATAAAAATCAGTAGTCCATCATTTAATGCTAATTACTGAAACGTTAAGCTAACCATCGTTAATTTATATAAAAGATTTTGTACAATGGGCACCAATCAGTTGTTTTTGTTGAAACATGTTGAAATGTATATATATTTGAAGTTACCGTATTTGAGATGAAGTCACCTTATATTCTCATACTTACGGGACTGAATTGCTCATCGGTTTGAGCACTTGTAAAACTGATTTCAGAGGTTTGGAATAACTGTTTTGATTTCTCTTCACATGCAATTATTCTTTTTTGTAGCTTGCTCCCCACTCCAAGAAGTCTGTATATATATTGTGCATTGCTAATTGAAAAATAATTAGTTCATCATTTTCATTCTTCATTCAAATTGTCCTCAATTTTAACTTGGTATCAGAGCCACAATGGCTAACACCGAATCAAATGTTAATATCCAATCTGCTCGACCCACTGCAAGTACTTTGATGCCTTCAATGGTGGGAGGTAATCAGCAGGCATCACTTAGGATTAATCTCTCTCAAATTGCTCCAGTGAAGTTGGACAGAAACAACTTCCTTCTCTGGAAAACATGGTTATGCCAATCATTAGAGGACACAACCTTGAAGGTTTCATTACCAGAGCAAAAATATTTCCAACTGAGTTTCTAGCTACTCAAACCACTGTTTTCGTTGGTACTACTGTGGAAATGATTCCTAACACAGACTATATGAAGTGGATGTCTACTGACCAACTACTGATGTGCTGGTTATACTCCTCAATGATGCCAGAAATTACCATGAGTAATGGGGTCATCAAGCTCCTGTGAGCTCTAGAATGCAGTCCAGCAAAGCTTCGGAGTCATGAATAAATCAAGGATAACCTTCCTTATCAATGAACTTCAAAGGACCAGGAAAGGTTCCATGACAGTTGATCAATATCTCAATACCATAAAACAGCTAGCAGACAATCTAGAAATTGCTGGAAAAATAGCTCATCATGCTGATCTTGTTGCCTAAGTGCTGGCTGGCTTAGATGATGACTACACTCCTATTGTAGTTCAAATTAACTTTAGAGAATTCATCTCTTGGCATGAATTACAATAAGTGCTTATGACCTATGAAAGTAAAATTGAACATCTGAATACCGCGAAAAATAGTCTTGCCTCAGTAACCTTAAACCAATCATCAGTCAACTTTGTGCACAGATCAAGTGCAAATAGAGGTGGAAGGTTCAGGTACAGTGGAAGAAACTACAACAACAGAGGTCGTAAAAACAAGGGAAGGCTAGCAAGACCAACTAACAGCGAGTGACCTTGCCAAATCCGTGGAATGAGCAACTATCTAGCTGATAAATTTTTCAATCGCTATGATGACAGATACATGGGTTCTAAACCTAAAATGAACTATTAGAATAGCTTATCAGGACTACCAGCCTTTATTGCCTCCCCTAACACCATTGCAGACCTTGTTTGGTTTGCAGACTCAGGAGCAAGTCATCATGTAACTGATGAGAAAGGAAATTTATTGGAGTCACGTGAGTTTGGTGGTAAGGAGAGTCTCGCTATTGAAAATGGTAATAAGCTTCATATTTACCATATTGGCACAAATTACTTGGGCATACTAAATAACAAGTCACTTGCTTTTAAAAATGTTCTATTTGTACCTGAAATCAAGAAAAACTTGATAAGTGTCTCACAATTAACTGCTGATAATGGTGTATTAATAGAGTTTCACTCTGGTTTTTGTGCTGTTAAGGACAAAATGTCGAAGAATGTGCTGCTGGAGGGGGAGCTTAAGGATAGATTATATCAGTTTCAATCCCCAAGTTAAGATGAAAAGTCTTACTATCAATAGTCCTTTATCCAAAATAAACTAAACTCCTCTGTTTTTGCTGCTAAGTCTAAAGTGTCGAAGGCAATCACCAAAAATGAGTCTCAATTAAAACTATGGCATATGAGACTTGGACATCCATCAAGTTCTGTAATGTCACAAGTTCTCAACTCATGTAATGAAAAGTTCAATTCTAATGAAATCAATCATTTCTGTGATGCATGTCAGCTTGGGAAATCTCATTCCTGGCCCTTCAAACTCTCAGACTCTAGAGCCTCAGCTCCATTTGAACTTATTCACACAAATGTGTGAGGGCCTATACCCATTCAGTCTACTACAAGTTTTTGGTATTAGATAATCTTCATTGATGATAACACCAGATATACCTAGATCTATCCTATGAAAAACAAATCTGAAGCGTTAACTCAATTTATTCAGTTTAAAAATCTAGTTGAAAACACGTTTGAAAGAAAAATAAAGGCACTTCAGTATGATTGGGGAGGTGAGTTTAGAGCTTTCATTATCAGTTTAAAAATCTAGTTGAAAACAAGTTTGAAAGAAAAATAAAGGCACTTCAGTCTGATTGGGGAGGTGAGTTTAGAGCTTTCACTAACTTAGCCCTCCAATCTGGTATTGAAACGAATTCCTGCCCTCACACCTCAGCTCAAAAATGGTAGAGCTGAAAGAAAACATAGGCATATCACAGAGACTGGCCTAACTCTTCTAGCTCATTCTGGCTTACCTCTACACTATTGGTGGGAAGCCTTTCACGTAGTCACATGCCTTATCAATAGACTACCTACACCAATTCTCAATAAAAGATCACCTTATAAACTCTACATCACCAACAAGTTAACTACAAGTCCCTTAAAGCGTTTGGATGTGCCTATTTTTCGTGCCTTAGGCCCTATCAAGATCATAAGTTCAACTTTCATTCCATCAAATGTATCTTTCTTGGTTTCACTAATTCACATAAAGGTCACAAATGTCTTAGTCCTACTGGTAAGATCTATATCTCAAGACATGTTGTTTTCAATGAAAATGAGTTTTCTTTCAAATCTGGTTTTGTTGATAGAAAGAGTGACATGCAACCCAAAGACACCATTATTCAGTATCTACCTTTCAACACCTTCCAAACCCTTGATCCAACACATTCAGTTGATATAGTTCCTCATGATGTTTCTCCAATAGATAGAACTTTTAGACCATAACAGCTTGAAATGTCTGAGAATAAGATTCAAGGGGTGAATGAAAATGAAATACAAAAAGATAATGGAAGTGGTATTTTCAAACCAAAAGTCTACTCAACTTACTGCCAAGAACACAGAACAAGGCACAGTGATTTTGAACCTAATGATGTGCATGAAGCTTTGGCAAGTAAGGACTGGAGAAATGCAATGACAGATGAATATAGAGCCCTCCTAAAGAACAAAACCTAGAAGCTTGTACCACCACCGCTCAGTCACAAAGTCATAGAAAACAAGTAGGTGTTTAGAGTCAAACGAGACATTGAAGGAAAGGTGATAAAGTACAAAGCAAGATTGGTTGCAAAGGGTTTCCTTTAGACTTTAGACATTGACTATCATGAAATATTTAGCCCTGTAATTAAAGCTGCTACCTTAAGAATTATCTTCTCACTTGTAGTGTCAAGAGGCTGGAGCGTCAGGCAAGTAGATATCAATAATGCCTTTTTGAATGGCAAGCTGAATGAAGAGGTGTACATGATCCAACTTGTACGTTTTGTAAATGAAGGTAATCCTAATTTTGTGTGCAAACTTGAAAAGGCTCTCTATGGATTGAAGCAAGTACCTAGGGCATGGTATAACAAGCTTAAGAAAACACTTCTAGAATGGAAGTTCATAAAGTCTAAGGCAGATTGTTCCTCGTTCTTCCACATGAATCAAAGGCAAGTAATTTTTGTTCTAGTATATGTTGATGATATAGCGATGACCGGTAATGATCACAAAATGTTGAAAAGTTTCATTGACAATCTGAACAAATAGTTTACACTAAAAGATTTGGGTGAGCTACATCAATTTCTGGGTATTGAAGTAAGAAGGGATGAGTCAGGAATGTATCTAACCAAAACTAAGTACATAAAGGACTTGTTAAAAAGGTTCAATCTTGAGCATCTCAAGCCTTGTGCAACTCCAATGTCCGTTGGCAAAATCATATCTAAAGACGAAGGAGAGAAAATTACTGATCCATCTCTGTACAGAAGTGCAATAAGAGGCTTAATACACTTGGCTCATACAAGGCCTGACATAGCATTCTCTGTGAACAAACTTAGCCAATTTCTGCAAAATCTTTCAGACACACTAGAAAGCTGTCAAAAGAGTTTTCAGATACTTGAGAGGAATAATTGAATAAAGATTATGGATCCAAAGAAGTGAAAGAATAAGCATAACAGGTTTTGCTAATGCTGATTGGGCCTCTTGCCCCAATGACAGGAGATCAACGGCTGGTTATTGCATTTACTTGGGAGATACTTGGTTGCTTGGTCACCAAATATGAACATAGAGCCTTAGCTCAAGCTGCTGCAGAAATAAGTTGGATTGAATCTCTACTTAAGGAAATCAATTTGTGTCCTACTTCATTACCAAACTTATGGTGTGACAACCTCAGTGCTAGTGCATTGGCTTCTAATCCTGTCCATCATGCTCGAACCAAACACATTGAGTTGGATGTTCATTTTGTCCGAGAAAATGTTCTTGAAGGAAAGTTAATAATTCAATATATCCCCTCATCAGACTAGATAGCTGATTTATTGACTAAGCCACTAGCTCAAACCAGGTTTCTGACTCTCGAAGACAAGCTTGGAGTAAAGGACTAAACTCTAGCTTGAAAGGGGGTGTTGAAATGTATATATAATTGAAGTTACCATATTTGAGATGAACTTACCGTATTTAGATGAAGTTATCGGATTGATATGAAGTCACCATATTTAGATGAAGTTACCGGATTGAGATGAAGTCATCGTATATTCTCATACTTACCGGATTGAACTGCTCACCGGCTTGAGCAATTGTAAAACTGCTTTCAGAGGTTTGGGACCACAAAATTGTTGTAACTGTTTTGATTTCTCTTCACGTGTAATTATTCTTTTTTTTTAGTTTCCTCTCCACTCCAAGAAGTCTGTATATATATTGTACATTGCTAATTGAAAAATAATTAGTTCATCATTTTCATTCTTCATTCAAAGTATCCTCAATTTAACTAAAAATTAAAGTAGTCGGCGAACATACCAAAGACACGTAGTTCTGAATAATGGTGAATAGTGCTAGCTTTTGCCTATAAATTGAAGTAAATTCTGAAGCGGTAGGAATGCAAGAAGTGAGCATCATAGTATAAGAGAGTTTAAGCCTTCGAAAGATATTGATAATAGAGACACTTAAAAATAATAATAAAGACTCATGAATGTTAATTTGTTGTTATCTCCTTGTATTTAAAAAAATATTTTAATTCTTGTACAATAGTGGAATCATTATATACTCGTGAGTTTTTACTCTAAATTAAATTGGGGGTTATCTCATTGTATTTTAAAAAATTATTGTAATTCTTCTACAATAGTTGAATCATTATGTACTTGTATTTTCACATAAAATCCTTACATTCATTTAATTTCAAGTTTTCCTGAATTTCACTTTTTATTTATATTATCACTACGTTGCAATCAATTTTCTAACACTGTAATTAGAGCCCTCAGATTGTTACAGTACTATACACTTGTACATTTAATATTCAAATGAAATGACAAAAAATGGTCCTAGTGAAAGTACGTGTATGACAATGCTATTGAAAATGTATGTCTTTCATTAGTGATTCAGTTTTTCCAATTATTGTGGAGACGAAAGTGGCAAATGAGATATATGATCCTCAAAAAATCTTGTAAGGTCGAGTCACTAAGATTTTCTTAAAGATGAGACTCTAATCTCTTTATATTACGAAAATTGCAACAATGATGAATTACGTCAACGACATTAATACATTATTTACTCAACATACAACTTTGAGAGTCATTATCGAGGATACAGAATGTGTTGAGATCCTAATTCAAAGTCATCATGATTCAGATGATCAACTCATTATAAATTTTAGGAGCAATATCATAAGGAGTCTTGTTTGTGACAGCATTGAGTATTATTAAAGAAGATTAAAGATGTAAAATCAAATAGGGTAGACAAGACATTTTTCACAGTGACTGAGAGATAAAAGGAACATGGATCTAGTGGGAGTCACAATCAAGTCAATTCAAAATGAAGTAAGAATAACGTTAACCGTTAGAATTGTAGAAAACGGATCACCTCAAAATGGACTTTTGGCTTAACAATGAGGTATATAACAAAGCTTCTTATACATGTAAAAGGATTGATTGCATGTATAACGCAATTTGTTGATTGATTGAGGAACAGTAACACCTACTAGTAAAGGGGTGCAAAAAGATTGATGTCAAGGTGTGCTATGTGTCACGGAAGCACTCTCCAAAATCTTTGATTCGACGTATTCTAGGCTTAGTTTCACGCTATCAATATCAAAGACCAATCAATAATAAAAAAGGCTCAACCCACAACTCAAGATTTACTTCGATTGTTATTTTCTTCACCCACAGAGAACAAGAATTTGATGGTTATTTTCAACCATATAGGAAGAGAAACAATAGAGGAAACAAGGTTAAACCCAAGCACAAAGAGAGAGTATAATAAAAGTCGGCAGCCATGATTTTCTTGCAAATACATACACGGCTACAATAGCTCAAAATGGGCCATATATAGAGATAGGTTAGAAACCAAGTTGGGCCAAGATATAGGGTAAATGGGCTAAGACTTATAAGAGCCCTCTTAATAAGTGGCTTTGGACCATGAACAACTTAATTATTTTGGTTGCTTCTATGGTCCGCGTTGTTTTCAGATCGATCTAACAAATTAATGTGTTGATCATAATTTCATTAATCGATCGAGTCTTATGAAATTTAATTCAAACTGTTTAACAACATTGCATGAGATTATTGGGTATCAAAAGTCAAAACCAAATAAATCTCCACCTTGATACCTAGTGATATTGCAAGCAAAGAACACTAAGTTTCTATTTGCCTAAACAAGGTAACCAGGGTCAGCCTTGGCCTAAGGCAAACTACAAGATCCTGGTTTCTTTTTGTAATTTTGTCTACCAGATAATGTAATGTTCATCCAATTTTGGCAGATGAAAAAATGCTTTTGACTAATATCAACTTCTGTATATGTGTGCAATTTAAGGGTAAACTTTGGGCTCATTATTCAAGTTTATATTTCTCCCTTTTGCATTGGTATGTGTTTCTTGATTTATTGAATATTATGTGCCTTGTTGGGTTTCTCTTTTGTTTGATATTGTTTGGTTTTGTTCTGCCAAACCTCACTGGAATATCCCTTTCTCTAATGAAATGAATTAATTTGTATACTGGCTTTCTTGTTTTACTTAGAAATTTGACGAAAACTGCACATTTGGGCAAATCTCTAAATTCTTGAAGGAATTATTTGCTATTGGAAAGGTAAAAAACTATATCTAGTTTTAAGGTTTTTTAAGCCTTTGAGTGATGCTCAAATAATTGAGGTTTGACTTGTAATTAGTGATTTTTCTTCGAGTGCTTGAAATGATTAGCACTATATTACACGATTTTGGGATTGATGAAATATGTTTTATGCCCTTTTGTTTGGTCATGTTATAAAGGGTAGGAAGAATACAAAGAATACTTGGTTCATTCAAACTGTGTAGTCAAGAAAACTGGTTTTAACAATTCGTGAATTAACACAAGTTGGAGCATTTTAAAGATGGGCTTGAAATCTAAAACAAGGGTAGTGAGGTAACACAATAAATATAGACACTTGAGAGTTTTGGATAGTTTGATTGAACATATGAGAATAAAAATGGCTGCGAAGCTTTTACATTCATTGACGATGTAAATCCCGATTTGAAAAGCTAATATGATGTGTGGTAGACATATTTCAAATGTTCAATCGTCATCATATTTTTACTGCAAAGTACATCCCGAAGAGGATTCCTTCAGGTAAATATTCCTCGTAGTATTTTTTCTTTACTATAATCTTGCAGGGTTTCTTATTGTTTAGTTAGAAATTCTATAACTAGTGAGAAGGCCAAATATGACACTAGGCTAATCTTTCGGGTTGTAAGTGATGTTTTATTTTGCAATTCTATCTTTTAGATTGTAAAAAGTGTAGCGCCCCAAGTTCTGTTAACCCGGATTGCCACGTCATCATCTTTTGCCCTAATTTTTGACAATCGATTTTTGCGGAAATAACCTAATTTTCAAATCAATC
>CAIGRO010047853.1:0-13554 GCA_903798355.1 Fraxinus baroniana
AATTTAAATTCAACAATTTAAACAATAAATTACATATATAATTAAATCTTAAACGTGAAGATGTTAAATTTGTAAAATTTAATCCAACATGGAATACCAAAATTCGAACACCAAAACTACTAAAATAACATGCACGAAAAATTAATATAAGATTTATTCTTAAAATAAAATTTGCAATAATCATTTCCAAATTTATTTGTTTATTCATTTTTACTTGGCGACCCCATGAGCAGCACTTGGTCAATCTTCCACACGTCCACACGACACATTCTAATCTAAAAGGTTATTGTAAGAGTGAGTATTTTGAAAACAGTCAGTAAAAATATATGGATATTCTTATTAACACGATATAAATATAAAAATGACATAATATACCAACATTTTTAGATTTAGAGCAAACTGGTTGTGATATCCAATAGTTCAAGAACTTTCTTAAGAATTCTCATATCCCGTAGAATTTAACATATTGACCTAACAGTCCATCCCGAAAGATTTAACATAGAAAAACATAGAAATCGACCCGAAGGCCTTAGAGTATATCATGCCAAAAATTTATATAAACATCAAATAAGAATTTATCACTTTGCACTAATATTTTCTTACCTCAACTTGATACGAAGTAAAACTGAAATGTAATTTAGAAGGATAATATGTAAAATGATAAGAGTGTGTATTAGAAAGGAATTTATAAAATTTCACAATGAAACACTCTCATCTCACACCACATATATATACATCTCCCACGCGTAACTCCAAGACAACTCAAAAGATTTTTAGATTAATTAAGAATTAATTAAATTAAACTCTAGTTATTATCAAGTAAATGGGTAATTAGGTTTAATTATAATATATCTTTTCAATTCCCCAAAACTGCATTGAATTGATTATTATTATTATTATTATTTATATTTTGTTTATTAATAAAATATAAAATTTAGAATATTTTTCTGTCAAAATAACTTGGGTATAACTAGTCTAAAAATATTTATTTTTGAGCTTAATTTATACTATTTAACACGAACTACAAAATGAGTATAATATCGATATATCTTTACCAACTTCTAAAATACGTAAATATTCGATCCAAATAATTTATGAAAAATTTTAAAAGTGCACATAAGCAAATAAATCATTTATGTAAATAAGTGGGTCGAGTTTATTGTTTCAACTTTTGGACTTTAGTGTGACGATCAAGATAGACATGAGCTATTCATTTGCTAAATGTCCAACCTTAAATTTAGCCCATATAAAAATATAATTAAAATTCGGTGTTACACAACTCATCCACTTGAAATTGCTTACTATGACATATAATACTTTTATATCAAACCGAGGTAAGAAAAATTTGTCACCAGATTGGTATGAAGAATGCTTTTTAATTTGTAATCCCAGATCAACCAAATTCCCATTGCTAAGTGATTCATACAGTTTTCGATTGTTGCAAATCCGATGTATAATTATTAGGATAATTCTTGTTGTACAAAATGGGGTACAAAATGGTGTCCAAAATTATCAAATGGCGGCCCCCTACACCTGTGGGACAGGCGTCCCCTATAGGGGCCCGCCATTTGGCAATTTTCAACACCCTTTTGTAACCCATTTTGTACCTGTAACACAACCCTAATTATTAATTGTTTTAATTTTGCAGTTTAATGGAGAAGATGTATGACATTGTGATTGAAGGAAGAGTTGATGCTACAATCACGAATCGATGCAAACTTAAAATTGTGTACGAAGTTTTTGACAAAATGGATCCAAAGCATAAAAACAAGTTTCAGAAGAGCTCTATCAGACCACTTCTGAAACTGAGGAAAATAAAGTTGGTATCCCAAATTGTGCATCAATTACTCTTGCTATCAACTACGGTTGACAAAAGAAAGAAGCATGGTTTAGGATTGGAAATACAGATTTGGGTTGCAGGAGTTTGTGCGAGTGACCAGTTAAATATAAGTGCTTGTGAAGATGTAGATGACCCTAGGGCAAATTGTCGGATTGTTAAGGATTATTTTAAGAAAAGTGGAGGAAAGATTACCAAGGGAGATGTTTATGATGTGTTTATAACTTGCAAAATAAAAGGAGCTACAAGTACAAGCTGGGACATATCGTTATTGTTAGGTTTTAGTTGATTTTGTAATTGGTAAAATTCTGTGAACAAAAGGACTTAATTTGATAGTGTAAAAGTTTAAGGAGTAATGTGCAATTTGTTTAAAAGTTAGTTAAATAGGTTTAGGGTTTTGAGTTTGAAACGAGGAAAATGGCGCAAATTTTCGTTGGACTATAGCTAAGGGTTGGATCGAGCTACAAAAACAGAAACTGCATCGCTAGACTGTCGTCACTCCTTTGCTCGAGCGACAGCTTGTCGCTCAACCGTCACTGAGCTCTGGCTCGAGCGACAGGGTTATACGAAAAAAATTTATTTCACATTTTAAATGTTTTTTTTCCGGCCCATCTATTTTCTACCCTACCTATAAATATTCTAAAGCCACAGAATGAGGTTTCTCAAGGTTAAACATTGTGCTTTCATATTCTCTTCATCTTTGAAGCTTTTAACCTCGTGTTTCTTTGATATACTGTTCTTGGTTGTGAAAAATATCAAATTCTTAATCCAAATACCAAACCACTTCTTCCCACATATTTGTTAGAGTTGATGAAGATCAAGGAAGGTAACTGAAGTTCCAGTTGGTGAAGAACGGGTTGTTCTTCGGGTTCCACATGAGATAAACGATTCCACAAAGTTAGGAGTTGCTGCAAGAAGGCAGAATCCACGAGAGCTTTAGAAATTGGAGCTGGAATTGGTGCAGGATCACAAAATTCAGGTGAGTTGTTGAAATTATAATCAGGAGATCAGATAGTACGTGTCGTCGTCTAGTCTGGTGGACTGTAAGTCACAAATCGTTTATAGTAGATTGTTGACTTGCAAAGTGCCTAGAGTTTTACTAAGTTGGGGTTTCTCCATGATCATTCTTGCATTTTTACTGATTTACTTAATGATTATATGAATTACGGTATTTAAACATATGATTAAATTGACTTGATTGAATAACCATCTAGAGATAATTAATTGGTGACTTATTTCTAATTAATTAATAATTTTAATTCTGTATAAAATACTTATTCACCCCCTCTAGATATTGTTAGGGTCGAACTGCGTAAATTTTAATTGGTATTAGAGTCTTAAATCGATTCCTGACCCTTTTTGTTGAGTCTAGATGAGTCAGTCTTTGTCCGTGCCTTCATTTTTCGATGGAAGCAATTATGCCTACTGAATTTAGATTAGTGTAATTGGATAAGTGTTCAAAATGGGTGGGCTCCACCTTCAACAATTCACTGTGGTCAAAAAAGAATTTAAATTAGTGTAATTGGAACAGTAAGAGACTTCATGCCCTGTTCATAGTTGTGTCTGCTGAAGAGTTTAGGCGGGTATCGATGTGTGAAGCTGCTAAGTAAGTTTGAGATATTTTAGAAACCACGCACGAGGGAACTGAACTGTTAAGAACTCTAAACTGCAGATGTTAACCATTAGGTTTGAAGAGATAAGGATGACGGATGATGAGACATTTGATAGTTTCTATGCTAAACTGAATGATATAGTCAATTCGAGTTTTAATTTAGGTGAAAGAATCCCTGAGTCAAAAGCTGTTAGAAAAGTCATTAGTTCACTGCTCGAAAGGTTCAGACCCACGGTTACTACAATAGGATAGAGTAAGGAATTGGATGCTGTTAAAATTGAAGAACTCGTAGGACCACTTCAAACTTATGAACTCACTCTCTCACAACCTAAAAATGTTAAATCCATCGCCATGAACATTGTTAGAAAAGTTGAAAGCAAGTCCACTGACATACCCTTAAGGAAGACGAAATTGCATATTTCGTTAAAAAGTTTCAAAAGGTGATGAGAAATAGGAGAAAGCCTTAGGCACAGAGTAGTGAAGTCCCTAGTAAACTCTCGAGAGGTAGACGTGAGAAGTACACCTCTAGGACTCCTGCTAAGAAAATCCAATATGTCCAATACCATAAGTGCAAAGGTTACGGTCAATGAATGTCCTAATCTGAACATGAGCTTGAATAAGGAAAGGTGTAAGGCTTTACCCGTGACCATGAGTGATGAAGAGTCAGATTCCAGTTCTCAAAATGAGATATCAGGTGGTGAGGATGAACAAAAATTCAAGACCTTCACCTCGATTGCTACAATCGAATCTGACCGTAAGATTGAGAAGGGGGAAATGGAGAATGAGAGTGAGCAGTCTGCTGAAGAGTCTGATGATGAGATGGACATTTACGAGTCGTACCGTGAATTGTTTGAGGAGAGTCTCAAAATCAAGAAGGTCAACAAAGTCGTTCTGAAAAAGGTGAACGAGCTTGAGTTTGAACGTGAAAAATTGCTGAATGACCTTCACGACTCGACCAAGAAAGTGAGTAAGTTGAAGCTCGTCAATGAGAACTTGGAGATTAAGAGCCTATTTGGGAGAGCTCAAAATTCGATTAAAATTGAAAATATAGCTGTTATTGGGTCCCACTCTTCTAATAAAAGTCAACAATAACGGCTAGTTTTTCAATTTTAATTGGATTTTAATCTCTACCAAACACACTTTAAAGTTAAATCATTAACTTCTGATTTTGATAAATCTAATGCTAAACTCCAATATTCATAAGTGGTTCACATAAGCTAGATAATTTGCGAGGGATGAACAAGCCTGCGGATGACATGCATGGTCTGGGTTATGTTCATAACCGTGATGCTACTGCTATTACATCCAAGACGACGTTCGTTCCTGCCACGAACAAAGCTCGTGAGATTGCTTATCCGAAATCCAAAGGTAAGCATGCCTTGGATCGAGACCTACTGAACAGCAAAGGTTCAATCGTCCTACTTATCGGCAACAACCACCGAGCAGCTTTAAACTACGGTTCATTCCCACTTGCCACCATTGTGGTACACTAGATACATTAGACCTAGGTGATGTACCCGTGTGAATAGAAGTAAGAAACGAAATTTTACTAGTAAGGTTGACTTTCTTGTCAATCAAGTTAGGCACTTAACTGAGATGATGACTCAATAAACTCAATCTTCTGCTTCTAAGAAAGTTTGGGTCAAGAGGAGCGACCTTGAAGGTCGTGATCTTCATGGTAAGGGTATTCAAATTTCACTCTGAATTAGTGTTTAGGTGCATGCATGTGTAGTCTATTGTGTCTATTCATTCATGCATGCATCCCATTTATTTCTTTTTGTTGTTTTTGTTGTTTCTATTTCTTCTGCATTTATTTGCTTTAAGCATTGTTTTCAATTTATTTTTTTTGAAAAATGGGAAAAACACAAAAAAAAATTTCTTTTTGTCAAACGACACATTGTTATGATTTTAAACATGTTATGTATGACCAAGTAAGCATTTATCTATTTTACATTGTTTTATCCATTGCTTGGTTCAGTTTAACATGGAGTATTGAGTATATGTGT
Source organism: Fraxinus baroniana (assembly GCA_903798355.1). NCBI lineage: Eukaryota > Viridiplantae > Streptophyta > Magnoliopsida > Lamiales > Oleaceae > Fraxinus > Fraxinus baroniana. The sequence goes on from CAIGRO010047853.1 coordinate 5,456, forward strand.
CGTCATGTAATCATTTGCACTGCACACACTATAATCTTGTGAACGAGTCTGAACCGCGTGTGTGAGATTTGGGATGGCAGTCACGTGTTAGTAGGGTGACCTCGAACATGAATTGACCTACATTTAGATAACCTTAGCTCGTGATAGTCTCCCTGCATTGTTGTATTTATGATGAAAAAAATTATTATTAAGTGCTTAATTGGTTCATCTCATACTCTATTTGAAGCCTATTTGACTCGTATAATTAAACCCGATGGGTTTCTTATAACCTGGTGCCCATGGTCATTTGACTTGGATTAACCGGCCTAAAACTCGTTACATGGGTCAATTTAGTCCCTTAATGGACAGAGTCTGCACATAAGATGTTATTTACGAGAAACAAATATGCTCAAATTCAGGGAGAGAACAGAAAACTTATCATATAATTGAGCTCATTTTCAGGTCCTAAAATTTATTGGGGTTTGACTTTCATTAATAGGGATCATGCTTATTTAACAAAGATGATATTTGCATGTTATTTCTCACAAATTTAAGGTTTGGAGTCGTTTCCACGAGAAAATAGTGGCACATTACGCACGAGTCATTTATACATTTTACTTCATCTTGAACTTAACTCCGTATGTGAGAAAGTTGTTTTGATAATGCTCGACTTGTAACTGCATGTTTGATTTTAATTATCGAAGTGTCAAGAACTTGAGTTGTTTATATATTAGTTAGTTTGAAAAAAATGCTATTTTCTAAATTTTTGAGCTTTTGGAGCTATTTTTGTCATTTGGTGTGTCGCCAGCCTATCGCTGGAACACGCTCGAGCGACAGCAGTAGAAGCTGCTTCGCTCGCTTATTGCTGAAGTGTAGCTCGAGCGACAGACCGTAACTTTGAATTTTAAAGTCTTTTTTCGAGGGTTTCACGCATTTTTCCCTATTTTTCATTTGATTTATACACATTCCTCATCTCCCACGATAAATTGGTGCCTCATCCACTTCTTACTCACCTCAAATCATTCATTGAACGTGTAATTTCACCAACACATCGAATCTCAAAGGTAATTTTCTAAACTTTTGGTTTTTTCACTTCTCTTGCGATTCTCTTTGAATTTTTTCGATGTTTGTTCATTATTGTCTAGGTTTTGATGTTGCACTAATGTTCTAATCATTTACATTGAATATAATTTATTTTGGCATAATTTTTCAACAAGAATCCAACCGTAGTTCACTTTGACATAATTTGGACTTGTTCATTGTGGATTGTAGTTCATTGGTTTACTTGGATGTGATTGTGTGTTGAAGGTGGTGTTGATGAGTGATGATTGGGGTTGTGAGTGATGTGTTATTTGTTGTGGAATATAATTTAGTTTCTAGGATAGGTTGTTCATCGTTGATCGAACTTGGTTGATTGACATTGGGATTCTTAGATATTGTTGTCATCAGTTGGTGTCGGGTTGTTCATTGGGAGTGTGCATTTGTGTTGTGTGCTTAGTTTGGCGTTGCATGGTGACGTCACGTTACCACATCATGACGTCGCGTCTCTTCGTCATGACGTCACATACCTATGTCTAGACACCATGGCACATGTCATGTCTTCACGTCACCTACGTCTAGGCATCATTGCATGTCGCCATGCATCCACTTTAGGACATGTTGCTTGTTCACATACTTGCCTCATTTTGCATGTATATCATGAGTTCATTTGTCTTTTATTGAAGTTTTATTGAGTTTATGATTCAATTCTTTCAGATGTCACCCAAGAGAGCACGCACTACTCCATCTACTCCTATTACTTCGACTTCGTTTAGTCGAACTAGGTTCATTTCTGCTGTGGTCTAGGATGTTTTTAGGTCACAGTTCTCTCTTCGCCCTATACTTTTTAAGTTCTAGGTCATTATGTCTGACCCATCCCCCGACCTCGTTGCCATTTTCACTTCCCGGGGCTGGGAACCTCTGCTTGTCAACTTGTCATCTCCACCGAATCTTCTTGTTCAAGATTTCTACACTAACATTCATGATGCTAGCGGCTCTTCTTTTCGGGTTTTCTTCAGGGTCGGGTTTTTCACATTCCGAGAGTCGTCCACCCCCTGTTTCCATATCTTACTTTCGATTCCCTTCCTTCGGACACTTTAGTCTGTTCCACGATATTTAACACACTGATGGAGGGTGGTCCAAGTGCGATGCACACTGGATCTCTACCCACTAACCACCAGATTTTATTGCGCATTGTGTACACGAATCTTTGGCCGGTTTCTCACACTTTTTCATTATCGATGAAAAAGACTCGTTTCCTTTACGCCCTGCTGCATGGCGATTCTATTGATATGCTTTCTTTCATATGCCAGCAGATATTGAGCACTTTTCGTACGACAAGTACGAGGGTTGGGCTACCGTATGCTTGCCTTATTTATAGGTTAGTCACTTTCTTAGGAGCTAGTTTCCCTAAAAAGGGTCCGAGGTGGGTTTCTCGACCAATTGGTCATACCACTATCACCCAGAGTCGGTCTTATGCTTCATCCGAGCCAGCACAACCAGTTAACCCGACTGTGCTGACCGATCCTATTGATGACCTGATTTCTTTTGATCCGTCTGCTTTTCCTTCTGCTCCTCCACCCTCTGATATCTTGTCCACTTCTTGGGTTCCTCCTCCTTCCAAGTCTGCTCCTTCAGCGTTTGTTCCCATCGATCCTTCGATCGTACTGTTGGGACAGATGACCGTACTTATCGAACAACAGACTCGTATGATGGTGGAGATCACACAGCTGCGGGCTACTGTTGATCGACACACTATCGAGTTTGCTACGCTTCTGAGTGCTGTTGGATACTTACAATGTGGATTTTGTTGGATATGCCATCATTGGGATGACGATACTGCGTCCGAGGAGAGGATGGATTCAGATGATGCTGCGACGCTTCACAGATTTAGGCTTACCCCTTGTCATTATGTGACAAAAGGGGAGGAGTAGAGTCGATAGACAGTTTTTGTTTTTGTATAGTTTTGCTGATTGAATGAGTCCGTATCTAGATTTTTGTGCTTACATGTTGTGTATGATTTTTCTAAATTTGGTTGTAATCAACGTTTTTCTACATATAAAATTTGATATCATTTGTTAATTTGCATTTTATGATTAGCAATTTTTGTCTAAGGGGTCGTTGTGGTGAGACATAGATACATTTACAAATTGATCTCATTTTCTGCTGAGAGGTCATTGGGGTGAGACATAGATACATTTACCTACTACTTAAACATATTGAGAGTTTGCAGTCAGGGAAAGCACGTGCATATTTGGTTAATTTCAATTTCGATAAATAAAATTTTTGATATTTTTACAGTGTCAATGTTTCGTTTTAGTATATTGGGTTGCATTGATACTGTGTCTTAACTTAGCTTGGGATTTAAAACTGAAAAATATACTATATAAGGTACAATTGATTACAATTGCTTAAATGACACCTACAATTGAATTGTTTGAACTGTGATTATCTTTGATCCTGTTTTCCACATATTTTACACTGGTATTGAGTTGTCTATTTCAAAAAATAGGTACTGCAAAATTCGTTCAAGACAGTTTGTAGTTTAGGTTGTCGTTATTTTGAGTCTGTAACTTTTATTACTGCCTTAACATAGATTAGTGTTTTATCATAGAATACCAAATAGGGAGATTGTTAAGTTTTAGTTGATCTTGTAATTGGTAAAATTCTATGAACAAAATGACTTAATTTGAAGTGTAAAAATTCAAAGAGTAATGTGCAATTTGTTTAAAGTTAGTTAAATAGGTGTAAGGTTTCGAGTTTGGAACGAGGAAAACGGCGCGAATTTTCGCTGGACTATCGTCAAGGGTTAGTTCAAAAATAAAAACTGCATCGCTAGACTGTCGCCCCTGTCGTTCGACCATTGTTGAGCTCTTGCTGGAGCGGCAGGGTTATACGGGAATTTTTTATTTTGCGTTTTAAAGGTTTTTTTCCTGACCCATCTATTTTCTGCCCTACCTATAAATATTCTAAAGCCGCAGAACGAGATTTCTCGGGGTTGAGCATTGAGCAAACATTGTGTTTTCATATTCTCTTCATCTTTGAAGCTTTTAACCTTCATGTTTCTTTGATATATAGTTCTTGATGGTGAAAAATATCAGATTCCTAATCCAAATACCAAACCACTTCTTTCCACATATGTGTTAGAGTTGCTGAAGATTGAGGAAGGTAACTAGAGTTTCAGTTGGTGAAGTATGGGTTTCTGTTGAAATTACAATCAGGAGATCAGATAGTACGTATCGTCGTCTAGTCTGGTCATAAGTCACGAATTGTTTATAGTAGATTGTTGATTGACAAAGTGCCTGGAGTTTTACTCAGTTGGGGTTTTTCCATGATCATTCTTGTGTTTTTACTGCTTTACTTAATGATTATATGAACTGCGGTATTTAAACATATGATTAAATTGATTTGATTGAATAACCATTTAGAGATAATTAATTGGTAACTTGTTGCTAATTAATTAATAATTTTAATTCCGTATAAAATACTTATTCACCACACTCTAGGTATTGTTAGAGTCGAACTGCGTAAATTTCAATTATATTGGCTTATGTCATGTGGGCCATGGAGGAGAACACATTCATTGCTTTGTGGTGGTCGACTTAGTAGATGATCCCAATGGGTTCGAAAAGTATCCATAGGGAAAAATGTCATTTGAGTACACAATTAACGTATTCAAACGTGACATGGATGATACATTGAGAAGTTTAGAAGTAGAAGAATAATCATGGTGTAGTGTCTGCAAGCGCCACTTGGTTGCGTGTAAGTGCCACTTGCAACTTTCCTCAATACAAACAATTGTAAGTGCTCTTATTTGATTTCTTAACTTTGAATTCAAAATGACACTTCATAGACATCAATTGCAATTTTGATATTATGTCCTTTTTAGTTCGACACAACTGGTTAGATTGCACATCTTCATTTTTTGGAATTCTTATTGATGTCCTACAACGCAATGAATTGACACTGGCACATACAATCCAACAATGATGTCGAGTTATACACTGATGAACCCTGTAGTCAGACTGTAGCAAATGACAATGATGTTGACTATAGTCGGATTATATCTGTGAGTGTTAGTTTGTTCCGTTGTGGGACATAAGAATTCTGATTTTTGAAAAATGAAGATGTGCAAGCTAACCAATTATTTCCAACAAAAAATGACTTAATATCAAAATTGTAGCTGCGAGCTATAAAGTGTCACTTTGAATTCAAAGTTAAGAAGTCGTATAAAAACACTTATACAGTTGTTTGTATTGAGGAAAATTGCAACAAGTGCTTGTGGGAAACCAAGTGGCATTTGAGAGCACCACACCGTGATTCTCCTCCTACTTCTAAATTTCTTAATTTATCATCCATATCATGTTTGAATACAATAATTGTGTAATCAAATGACATTTTTCCTCATGGATGCTTTTTGAACCTATTGAGATCATCCACCAAGTCGAACCACTACAAATTAATTAGCATCTCCATGGTCCACAGGACATAACTCAAGATATTGATAAATCCCAACTTGTATTTAACGCTCTTATATTTTTACAAGTTATAAACGCATCATAAACATCTTCCCTAGTAATCCTTCCCTCACTTTTCTTAAAATAATCCTTCACAACCACCTATATTTAAGCCAATCAATAGTACAAACTTCTGCAACCCAAATCTTGTAGGTTTAAGTTAGAGTTCTAACTGGAAGAAAAAGAACTGAAAATATACCAGATCGCTAATTGAATTGCAAAGAATTACATGTAAGTAAATAACAAACAAGACTCCTTTCTTTCACTCAATATTTGCCTAATTACTAAACTTCCTCCCACTCTTATTTATAGTTGTTCTCTAACATTTCCCTCTATATGCAATACACTGGATCTCTTGGTAAATATTTTCGTAGTGAATTCTCGAGTTTACAAGATTTGAGATTAACTGCTTTAAGGTATTATGTCTACAACGTATATATCTAGACTTACCATTATGACAGACTCCGTATCTTATTAAATATAGCAGCTATCACAATTTATTCATTTAAAAGACACAAATAGTCACCAATTAAGGAATCTTCCCATAAATGTATGAAACTACAAGCTTCTATCTAGCTTTATCTAAAGCTATCATCTTCCAATTCACAATTTGTTTAGAGGATTTCTAAAACATAACTATGCTGGCCATAGTAAAAGGATTTTACTAGTGAAATTTAAATAATTGGTAATAGATATTCAATTTATATCATTGTACCATTAAAGACTAACAAATTATCCACTACAACGCAGATAAAATATTGTTATTGTATATTTGATGGCCATACAATAAACAATTTTGTTCCCTTTTTAACCACTTTTGGTTTATGGCGCTTTATCTGTATGAACCATCCTCATACTTTTAAAATTAGTACAAGGACTTTCTATCTTTCCATCTTAATAGTAATTTTCTTATGACTTATAAGGTGTTTATAAAAAAAAAAAAAAACCTTGTAGAATAAGCTACCCCACAGTTCCTCAATTACTAATGCATGTGCAAGTAGTAACATTATCCCCATAAATCTAAGGTTAGATTCTAATTTAGAGTTGTTAATTATGTCTATCCGCCTGGTAAACTATTTTATTTAACCTCTAGTCAACATATAAATATATTCAACCTCTAGTCAACATATAAATGATTAAGAATGTCAATGTCTAATGAAAGCCTTTGGACTTTCGTTGTAATGATTTTACAGTTCCAGTTTAGTACCGTGATTAACCAACTTTAATTTGGTCATATCATGGTCAACACATAAACCCAGATTCAATCATGGGGAAATTAGGCCAAATACGGTCCAAAAGCTACAAAATTGATTAATACCATTTTAAACTAATTAAACATTTTAAAACGTAATTAATACGCCTGAAAGTCTCATTCCTCATAAAGTAAAGAGAGAAAAACACGATGGACATGGATGGTAGAGCTCAGTCGACACACACCTTGATGTCGGGACGGCACCACCACTGTATCCGGGCCAGCAGCCCACCAAGCATATATCGACGCGTCTCTCCACCACCGTCGACCACTGGGACTTTCTCACAGTCTATGGAAGTTCTAACATCCTTCGCAACTCCTCCGCAACCGTAGCCATCTCTTAGCAGACCGACCTCATCATTTGCCCAGAAGTGCACAGGCCGACCTCGTGGTTCCAGAAAGAAGCAATAGGGGCCGGCCCAGCAAAGTCAGAGAAACCTCGATTGCCCTAATATTCTTTACTGGGTATTAAAGGAACACAGTGTATGGTGGGTCTCCCCAGTTGCAATCATATTAGTCTTGTTTCATCATTGTTTTCGTTGGATGGAGAAATATAAGTTTGGAATTGATTTTTCAGAAATATTTGAAGCTATGAGTAAAGACCCTTTGTTTCCCTGAAGCTTTGTATGTATATATCTAAATATACTAGATGGGGATTAAATTCAATTTATTGATGAATCTTTGATTGAAAAATCAAATATTTGCATTGGGATGTATTGGGGTAGACTTGGTGGAGGAGCAGGAGCAGGAGGTGGTGGAGGCAGCGGTGGATGTTTAGGTGGTGGTGTAGGTGGTGTAATGTTAGTTTAGGTGGTGGTACAGGTGGTGGACTTGGTGGAGGCAGCGGTGGAAGCCAATTAATGGATACAAACATCACTACAATCAGTCCTGTGAACATGCTACATCCTCGTGATGATGTTTTGGCATCTGGTAGTTCAAGATCAATTTTCATATGGAGGCCCAAGGAGAAGTTTGAATATAAACTACAAGGGGATGAAAAGATGATTATTTTTTTTGCGGAAAGGGTGAAAAGAAACACAGACAGTCTGATGATGAAAGTGATTATGCAATATATAGATCAAAAGGAGACTGTTTTTGAAGAAGGAGGTGTTTTTTAAAAAGTGGAGATTGACTGATTTAGTTAACCAATTTAGTTATGTAATTGACTAATTTAGTTGTTAAGAATCTTTTGTAGATGTACATTTATTGTTTGGTAGTTGATGCTAATGGTGGCATGACAGTTTCATTTGTTAATTTTTGAATTTCTGGACAATTGTTGGCATGACAGGTTTCAATTGTTAATTTTTGAAGTT
>CAIGRO010047874.1:0-29150 GCA_903798355.1 Fraxinus baroniana
AAAAAAAAAAAAGCTAGAAAATCTTTTACCACAACAAAGGCAAGAAAATCAATTCAACAATTAGGTGGAAAATGGGCGGGCGAGGCTTCAACCAAGATAACCAATTCCCTAAAAAATAAAACCTATCAAACACCACATTTGTTGGAAAAATGAAAAAAAAAAAAAAAAAATCCAATTTCCCTAGAAAATAACAAAAATGCTACTTGTACAGCCCTCTAATCACTGTGTGTAGCAGGGTTCAGAAAATAATGGTTATCAAACAGGTCCTTATAGAGTCTCCAAGAGTTTACATTGAATACTACTAAACTTTTTCAATCTCAAAAAGTCATTAAAAGTCTCAATTGTATATACCACTCTAAATACCATAAAAATAAAGGAAATCATATTATTTCATTTCATTTCTTTGTATTTTCTATTTCATATTCAATATCTTAATTTGTCCAGATATGACTTTCTAGAATCAGTTTTAAGTATTCTATTTTTATTATTTTTTATCCACATATTTTACAAAACTTACAAATAATAAATAATTATTTTTATTTATTTAAAATCGAAACCAATAATATATCTCCAAAACTTTAGCAGAACAATCACGCAGACAAGTTAACCGTTCTCCAGTCAATGTATTTTGCCTCAAAATATCTCTTGATACAAGTAGATTTTTTGTGTCTTCTGAACCTCTCTAAATTTGCCCTATGTTTTAAAATCATGTATCGAAATGTCCTCTCTATTCTTGAGCATGTTTGTATAGCACTGTTAAAAACAAAATTGGAAAAAAGGGAACTTGACTGCCGACATAAATTTATTAAATATTCTTGATTCTTTTTTCAGTTTCTGGTGAAAGATTTTTTTTATTAATTTCACAGCACCCAACCGACCACGTGATCTGCCTAATCTAGAGTTTAGTGCTTCCCATGTTCAACAGATTAGTGGAAATGAAAGATTTCATTTATATAATTTAAATTCGATCACTACCTGGGCACTAAATCCAGTTTGGAATTGCTTTTACGTTCTTGGTCTTGCAATCACTACAAGTTGGACATTGAAGATTAGTTGAGAATGATATTGTGTTCATATTTATGAGCTACTAATTCGACTTCAACATGTATTGCGGGTTATTCTAACATATTTTAATCAAATTCAATAATACACATCCTCGTGCAGGACATAAAATTGAAGTAGTTCATGAAGTTAATGAATTTGTATGATATAATTTGATTAAAACAAAATTATAAATCCATTTACTCAATCGTAACAAAATAAATTCAATTACAATTAATCATGCCATCGAGAAGGATCGAGTGAATGAAACAGAACCTCGATTTCTAATTCTCCAGCGTCTACTCTACACGAGTTTTTCATTGAACGACAATTAAAAACTAAATTCAAAAGTAAGAAAAATTTGGAAGAAATTAGATAAGGAAGATAATAAAGTGTGTAATCAATTTACACGAAGTTATTCAGTTATTAAAACTAAATCAAATCTTACAAGAATTTTTCTCGTCCTCTAGGTCAGACAACATCAATTGTGATCGCGTCCTTGTAATCTCTCCGGTACCAGTACTCATGGCCGGAGAAGAACCAGACGAGGAATGCCCAGCGCCAGATGCGGCCATCATCACCAGGCTACTTTCGCTCCACGATCGCCTCACCGGATACGACACCTGCGTATTTTTCGGCGGATGTGAACAATGGCCCTTAGATTTATGTAACGCGCAGTTACAATTCCGATGATACGGCCGCCGCTGGATTTCCATATCACCACCGGAAATGCATCCTTCGAATACGCAGCGGAGTAGTCCGTCTCCGGCCGCTCCTGTGGCCATGTTGATCTCGCCGATTCCTCCTAGATATTTCTTTTCCTTTATCAGGTGAAAAATGGCTTGTATATAAATGGTCGGGGGGAACACAAAAGGGCTTAATTAGAGCGGCACAGGTGGTATGATGGTTACTTGAACAATTTTTATTGTTGCACAGCACAAGGCGTGCCACGTGGGGCGGTGGGAGTCCCGCACTGGTTATGTTGTTCAATTACTTAGAGTGTGTTTGAGTCACATTATTTTGAAATAATATATTATGAGATAGTAAATTAATGGAGAATGTGTGATCGAAAAAAAAATTTATTAATGTGATAAAAAAATATTATTCTATTGAAAAATGTGGTTAAAAATGAGTAGAATAATGAAAATTAAAACTTTAATGTGTACCAAACAAGAGTTTAATAAATATTAAATAATAGGAGATTTCAACCACACAATCTCATTCTTTTAATCATTTGCAACCACGCATTCTTCAATAAAATAATATTTTTCATCACATAAATAACTTATTCTTCTTTTTTCAATAACACATTATACATCAATCTACTAGTCCAAAATATATTCTTCTAAAATAATGTGGCTCAAACACACCCTAAGCCAAATGTACAGAAAATATGTTGACAGAACTTCTAACACCTCTCACATGAGGTGGGTCCCATATGGGACCGAGTTGGCTCGATCTTTAAACACCCGAATTCGACTTGCGTCAATAAACATGGTTTTGTTCGATCCTTTGGCTCATGTCTCCACTAGCATATTTTTTTAAGAAATTTAAAAACGAACCAACAAAATGACTCATCACATGAGCTCAAGATGAACCTGCTCATGAGCCTCACCCACAAGCCGACTCGTGCATTTCAGGAGCCGAACCCACTTAATGAAAAAATCAAGATGGACTCGATCTACGACTTGTTTCAATATGAACTCAAGTGGACCATGAGTCGAGTCGAGCCAACAAGTCGTTGAGCAACTTGGCCCCTTTGGCACCACGATAGGAGAAGAGAGATGGTAATTGGTTAGATCGTACTCAGATTTTGGGTATTTTGATAATTGAACCAAGTCGATTTCTATTGAGAATTATGAAAATAAAGTCATCGATTCTATGGAGAAAAAGTTCCGATCCGATTCTTTTGTGCTTTATAAATAAATTGTAATATGTCAAATGTTGGATAAACTTTTTTATTTCACTTTCATTCTTTCAATTTTTAGCAATTAAAATCGGGTCCATATTTTGAATGCATATTGATTATGTAAATCATGTATAAATTATGATTCAATAGAGAAGTTAATAAAAGTTATTTCTGAAACCATGTTAAAATATGATTATGTAGCTAAAATCGACAACCGAATAAAAAAATATATTTGATTCTTAATTCTAAGACAGAATCGAATTAGATCGGACCATTTGATTTAGTACTATTTTAATACGGATTGGAGGTATAGGGTGTGTTTGAGATACATTATTTTAGAATAATCGATTGATAGAGAATGTGTGATTGAAAAAGAAGGAAAAATTATTTGATGAATGAAACTATTTTCATAAATACTACAGAAAACATACTGGCAATTCTAAGTAGATATGGAGAATGTAACAAATTAACACTTGGTAGAATCCAAGTTACATCCAAAGATTCTGAAAGTAAAGAAACTGATTCAGTAACCTCACCCCGTCCTGGCCCCGACCTCAAAAAGCGTCCTGAATGAAAGAAACCAAGAAGAAGAAGAAGAAAGATTTCATACTGATACAGACTCTGATAGAGAGAATCAACGTTCTGTTGCACAACCCCAGGCACAGAAAATTAGCTGCTAATGATACTTTATATAACTGCTCCGAAAGTGTAATTGTCGAATTCAAAGTCACCATCTGACATGGTTCCATCTTGTTCCTACATAAGAACAGAAATGCAATCCTTGTTATAAAGGTAAAAGGTTAGAGACAAATGCTATAAACCCACGAAAATGCATACAATTCAGGGTATCTTGCGTTAAACACTAACAGATTGAAGATCAGGATCTTTCATTGACACGATTCCATTTCAGTTTTTTTTTCTTTTCCTTCTAGTTTACAGGGTTGGGCTGTTTAAAACAACCCAAAATGTTTGAGGCTTGTACAAAGTAGAAAAGGGAAAGACAATGGAGGCGCCTAATAACCTCACTGAGGCTTCTGCTCCAAGTCGTACACCATAGTAAATCAAGGTGCGAGCCTTAGTAACTCGAGGAATAAGCCTTGACAAAAAGCAGACAATGCATAAGCTTCAAGTATCCTACTGAACACCTAGCACTAGGCAAATCTCAAGGCATGAAATTCTCCCAAGACTTTCTCATTTCTCTCGAGACTAATCTCAACAATAAGTTCGTGGTTTCTGAACTGAGATTATGATCAAGCAGTTCGAGTAATTTTCTTATGACTGCACTTCTCTATGCACTTCGGTCAAGGGGTATCTCTGCAAGAGATATTGAGCAACAACACAAGCTAGTTTATAAGTTCAAAATCAGGTGTGCTAATTACTTCTGCATAAAAGGGCTATTGGTTCTAGTCAAGGTTTTGAGTTTAGCACATCTATCGCCTATGAAGAGCAACAACACAAGTGTGAATTAATTAGAAAATAAGAAACTGGTTTAAAATCAAAATTCAAATTTCAAGCAAAAATAGCATATGTAGGTAACCCAAAATAAGGCCATAAATACGATAGAAATGACGGATGAATTCTTTAGCAGATCTAAATAGTAACTTCTCAATGATTGCACATTTTTAAAGTGTGTTACATTCTCTATGAGAACAGGAACACTTTAATGAGTACAAAACTTACCTAAATGGTCAAGTATCTCGAAGAGTGGAATTCAAGAGCCAAGAAGTCATTGCATTTTTGTCATTTGCAGAGTTATATGATGCTCCCAAATTAAGCAACACATTGTTACCAACTATTTCAATGTACTTGACAAGGTATTTGATAACAACAATTGAATAAAACTAAGGCCACATTATCAAAACAACCTTCTAAATCTATGGCATAGTCATGGTAAAATATCATCAATGAAAGTATAAGACGTATCGGGAAATGACAGAAAACAAGTTCGTAAAGGTGTCGTACCCGTTTGATCATTACATTCATTAAATCATCCAAGGAATGATAACTTTGAGGAACAAAACCACCTTGCAGCTTCATTTGTTCCAAAAGAAAGTTTCCGTTGGGTCTCATTCTTGACTCAGTAGTTGAAATTTCAATCTCATTCTGCTGCATAAGAGTTGAAGCACCTTCATTTGATTGGCCACTTAAGAACATGTCCATCTTTCCATTGAAAATTCCATTACTCTGGTCCAAACCCTGGCCCAAGGGAGATGCAATGCCATTGGAAAGAATATGGGAATTCAAGGAACCAAATGCATTAATTGAGGTGAGGCTATAATTCTGTTTTTGTTCTCCCCATCCCTGGTTTGGTGCTTGGTTCATGTTATGAAGAATATTGCCAACCAAACCTTCTTGACATTGAACCTCTCTTGAATCTTTGGGAGATTCTGAAACCATGGTGGTGGAAGAAATATCAAGTGGGTTGTGCTGTAATTGAGGACCATTCGAAGAATTATTGTCTCTCACCCTATTCAGAGCAATCTGACCATTAAAAGGATCAGTAGAAAGCAACGAAATGGACTGCAACTTAGGCAATTGGTTGGCACTTTGCCAGTTCTCATTACATTTACTATTATCCAGAAAATTAGAGGAACAATTGACACCAATGTTATAGGGTTCAGCATTAAAACGAACCATGTTGAGAGAAGATTGATTTTCAAATTCTCCCCCATTCAATGTTAGCTGGGAGTCCTCATGTTGTACCATAGGATTATTTGGAGCAGGGATTAAAGAGTTGCTTGAGCTACCAACTGCTGCTCTGTGGTCTGTGAATGTACTGGAAGCTGTTAACATTCTCGGGTCATTCATAGAATTGAAATCCCCAATGCCCGTGGTGCACCCACTTTGTTGTAACTGATTCAGTTCCAATGACGATGGAATTTCTTGAAATAAACTTGCATTTTGGCTTGCAGTTGAAATGGCTGGATGAATTTTCCCAAGAGCACTGATGGAGTTGCTGTAGTTTTGTGCAACACTTGGTTGGATGAGTGTAGAAGGAGCAAGGCTCCGAAGGTTTACACCAGCGGGACTATTTAGTCTAGTTGTATAAGGAGGTAAGGCAGCATTTGCAAATCTTCCCGATCCAGCCAAAGTTCGGAAATCTCCAAGCCCGTCAAGCGAACTCATACGCATAAAAGGAGAATCCTTAATCCCTAGTGCTGCAACCATGTTCGCTTGTCGGGTTGCAACTGAACTGATCCTTTTCAGGTAAAGCCTATACTTCTGCAACAGAGAACATGTTGTATTTATCCATTAAAATCAAATGATTGAATAACTTTTCTTGCTCACAAATCACAATAGCCCTTAGTATTTTAGTGGTGGGAAAAAAGGCTGGTGCCTAAAGAGATTTTGATATCAAAGCGTTTGTTGTTAATATCTTTCTTCAGTGGCAACTGAAAGGTAGATTAATTTCACCATTGGCATGCCAGTTTGAGGGACAATTTTTCAATTTAATAAGATTTCTTTTCTTTCTTATTCCTAAGTACCTAATCGTCAACAAAACAACCCTTTGCTGTACACACCCACAGAATTCTCCCCTCACAATAGAGTGACCCTACAATCATTATGTAGAAAATAAATTATGCAATTCGGATTTGTCAAAAATTGCAAAGCCATAGCATTATCTAACTCCTGAAGACAACTGTCCCACTTTATCCCCCTATTTAAAACTAAATCATAAGGTTAAAAAATTTCTAGTTCATTACATTTCACAATGGACGAAAAGAACTTTCACTGATTGATGGAAATGAGAAATAGAAGATAAATTAAAACCTGAAGATGGCTTGCCACATTTTCCCGGGTAAGCCCTTCAACATTCATCATGTCAAGGATTCTTTTAGGGACGGCTTCTGCATCAAAAAAAGGATAAATAAAAAAAGAATGTTAATGGGATAGAAATTAAATGAAATAGACATTCAACACTAAGTACTGATATAGAAGAAGTTACTTTCAATGCCCAGTTGATTCACTGCTGCAACAAACTTCCTATGAAGCTCAATAGACCATACCACTCGTGGCTTCTTCTGCGTTGCAGGGTCTTCATTTTCATGTCCATTATCGTCACTCTCATCTTCATCATCTTTCCTCTTTCTATTAAGTTTTCCATTCTGATCGAGATTACCTACCAGTGAAGTCCCAGTACCTCCTCCACTTGCTTGATTAGCCTTGTCTTGAGCAGTGGATTTGTTTTGGGAATTGGAATCGGGCTTTTTTCTCCGGATTACATGTTGCCATATATTTCTCAGCTCCTCAATTCGGATAGGTTTCACTAAATAATCGCAGGCACCATGAGTAACCCCTTTCATTACAAGTTTTGGATCACTATTTGCGGACAACACTGAGACAGATTCAAAGCATCGAAAGAAAATGAGTACAACACAATAATTTTTGGTAATCATCATGTTTACAAGAAAACAAAATGAAAAAATTTCATTCGGGTCTGATTACAAATTCAAAGTCAAGAGATATTGAAGCTAAATTGAGTTCAATGGACTTGTTTTCATGCAAAAAGAAAAAAGAAGACAAAAAATGTTAAATATAAATTCAATCGAGGAACAAATAGGTCACTCAAGCTTACTAATAACAGGGAGATCCATTTCAAGACCAACAAGCTCCAAAAGCTTAAAACCATCCATGTCTGGCATATGCACATCACTGATTACTAGATCAAATCTGTCTTTATTTTCCCTCAACATTTTCAATGCCATCCTTGCCTGACTTGTTGTAGTAACTGTAAAAACCACAAATAATAATAATAAAAAAAAAAGAAGGTGACTTTAATCATATTCTTCAAATCAAAACATACAAAAGTTGATGGTGAAAGATCTATTTAGTGGTAACCATAAATTAAATCATGATGAGGAGACACAAGCTATAACAGTCCGGACTCAGAATGAAGATTGATAACCGAAAATGAAAACTAAAAAGAAATAAACTTAAATAATACAAATGACGAGCAGACGAGGCATCAAAATCTACCAGGACCCCGCCAATACATGGGACTACATGAACTTTGGGTGCAAGATACTAATCCTATTATTATGCCAAACATTGCAAAATTACTTACTGCAGTCTATTTCAGACTTATATGATAAATATGACAGCATTAGGATCTAGCCAAAGGAAATCACTGGTCGGGAGATCCACCACATGTGAATTTCAATGTCTTTAGGCATGGCTGAATAACATGAACGTCGATAGCATTTGCAAAATAACTTAAAACAGGAACTGTGAACATGGATAAAAAGAAATAACCAGGAACAGATATAGGAGGACATAAAAGTAGGTGAAAGGCATGAAGTATTAAGCAATTAAAGCATATGAAAACTAAATCAAAACTTTAAACCATACTTCATAAGGAAACACAAAGATTGGGATCAACAAAATCCAGAACCATGAATGCACAATTCAAATATCAGGTACAAAAATTTTGATGCAAAATTGAACATACTCCACTTCAAAATCTAAGATAAATTATATTATTATAAATTTATAATCCCTACAATTACATTTGAAAGAAAGAATCTCAAAAAATTAAACCAAATTTCAACATTAATAGATGGGTCAAAATCAATTAAAGCAAACCACAGGAGAGACATACCATGGTACTGGCATTTTCTAAGCAAAGTCTCCAATAACTTCAAACAAGTTGGGTCATCATCAACCGCAAGAACACGAAGACCCAATGGAAATTTGTCATAATTTTCAGTTTCAGCCCTAATTTCCTCGGCAGTCATCTTTAGAACCCACAAATTAAACACCCCAAAACAGGGATCAGAGAGTCAAAAGTTTGAGTCTTTCACTCTACAAGTCACTTTCTTGAATTCTTGGCAAAACCAGCTGGCAAAGCGTGTTTTTTTAATACACAGAATCAAGGATTGATACAGATGGAGCAGATCAAAGACGGAAACAAAGGACCAAGTGTATGTAGAGAGAGACAGAACCAAAAAAAAAAAAAAACAGTAACAAAAAACAAATAGACTTTGTTCAATTTAAAGCTGGGCAATGATGGCGATGGCCAGAACAGAGTGAATGGGTTCAACTCAACAATAACACCACGTCGAATCAGTTCTTCTTTATTAATTCTACTCTCTGTCTTTTGCTCTTATGAACCATTGTCTGGCATATAAAATAATAACAAATTGTTTCTATATTGAAAAAGTGGATGTGAATAATGGAACTTTTTGTGGTCAAATAATTGAGTTTTGTTTATAGTCTGCTTCCAGCAACTTTTTCCTCTCTCCATCTTTCTCTCTCTCNCTTTTTGTGGTCAAATAATTGAGTTTTGTTTATAGTCTGCTTCCAGCAACTTTTTCCTCTCTCCATCTTTCTCTCTCTCTTAACTCATGTGAACCAAAAGCAAGCAATTTTGAGAGTGGAAGACTTATGGTAATGATATTATTATGCGCGTCTCGTGCACCAACGTCAGGTCATGCTTGGTCTACATAATTTTTGTATGCAGGTGTTCACACTCTCACATGAAGACATCACTATGTATTAATTTTTATGTACATTGTGAATAATCCATGAGTCAATGACTCAATACACCATACTTGTGTATGAAAGTTGCGAGAATCTTGTCATCTATTTGGCAAAATTGTTTTGGAAACCGGCCTGACTTGATTGCCCGGTTGATCCAAAAATTTCAGAATCAATTTGAAAATTCATTCCTCAAAATCTCTAAAAGTTAGCGAACTCTCAAAAGAAGTAAAGAATTGAATTTAGTATGAGCTATTTAATTAGGATAATGTAGTAGGACTTGAAAATTTTATTAACAACGAAAATCGTAGAGTAAAGTGTAAAGACATTACAAAACATGAATTCGAAATAATGGAATGAATTTTTTTAAAAAGAATCCAAATGCTAGAAAAATAGACAATTGGGAAATAGAGGGGAAATTTATAAAATAAAAAATCTACTCAAAATCTTGTAATAATTTGTGTTGAATTCTAAATATATTCTCCTTTTTAAATGGAAATCATTTAAAGTCTCCAATAAAAGAATTCCCTTATTTGAATCAGGAATGTACTCGATTTCTAGAGATGGCAAAAAAAATTGTTCGACCTGATGCCCTCATACTTCACCATGAATGGGACAAGGATTGCTTGCCTAACCGGGTAAATGTGGCAGGGGTCGTTGCCTCAAAGTGGGTACATGACGGGTACAAGAATCAAAGCCATCGCTCTACTACATGTCCTGTTTAAATTTAATTTTAAATTTAAGTTTTTTATCAAATAAAAAAAATATTTGTCATCATTTTTTAAAGGAAACATAAGTTGTTTTTAATAAGTTGAAAAAAAAAGTAATAACATCTATTAAAAAAAGGCATAAAAAATCAAAACATGAAATAGATAAAAAAAAATGAAAAAGGGGGTAATAATCAAGGCAGGGGACTTGCTCGGCATGCCCCGTCTCGATCTCGCGCTCGCTCTGCTTTAATCGGATATGTGACGAGGTAAGGTGACAAAAATATCCCACGACGATGGAATAAGAATGGTCGACCTGCTCCGTTGGCATCCCTATTAATTCTTCGCTTATTTGCAATCAACTAAATTATAAGATTTAAATCATTATTATGAATTAATTAATTAAATAGAATTTACATTGCTGCACAATGTTAAGAACAAAAAGAAAGTAAAAAATTCGATTTATTTTCAAGTCGATCCATTGAGGATGGTGACTTGCTTGTGGCACTAATGAATTGATTATCTTGCTATTTCTGTTTGAATTTCTTTAGGATTTTTTTGGAAATTAATTCTTAAGGATTTTGATGTTTTAAATACGACGGCGATATTCAATATCTAAATTGAGCATTTAAAAAACGTTAGTACTTTTAACTCGTGTCTCGTTTTGTTATTTTGATTTATTGTCTTGAAATTTATAGTTCAAAATTGACACTAACCATACGACCATAATCACAGTACGCTCTTCTCGATTGTTCAAGGAGATATGGTAAGTCTGATTTATATGCATTGACATGTTGTTATCACGAAAATTGTTCCAAATTGATTCGAGTTTCCCTTCTAATTGATCAATCGTCGTCATTTAATCGATCTATCTTACTTCTCTACACATTAATTTCATTTGAATATCCACATTCAACTTTGTGATGACACATAATTGCTCCTAGTAGTTGGTTGGACCAAAGGATCCCAAAAGGAGGAACAGCTCTAAACACGATTTCAACATATTTTCTGCAGTGGTCACCCTCTCTAGTGCATCTCAGTACAAAAAACGTACATCAGGTACACCTTCTTTTGAACGTCCCTGTATGTAAAGGTACAAGTATATCCACGTTTCAAAATTTAATTGGCTCTTTAGGACTCCTAGAAGAAGAAAAATGCAGCCTTTTGTAAGAAAATAACACGTCATCGCAGGTTAACATGCTGGGGATTTGTTCCAGTAGCTTTATGATTTGTACTTTGTGGGATCACTTTGGTCTAGCTTCAACCATCATGGTGCGGCGTAGCTCCCATAATTCGACTTGTTTTAAAATCGTCGATTTATATAAAATTAAATTATTTTATTTATGCAATGGCAAACAGTTTGAAATAATGAGTATTTGTTTTAAAAATAGATAATTACTTACATTTTTTTAATAATTGACTGCCAAACTGAAAATGTTAATTTATACAAATACAAGTAAACTCATTGATTGCAAGTAATGATTATGAATCCAATAATTATTTAATTAAGCGTAATGTTATTCATCTTCAGTGGGAATGTAAATACAGTTTAAGTGGATCTAAATGATATGTTAAATGAAATGTGAAATTAAATGACTTATTTAATTTCACCTATCATTTAATGCCACATTAACGCTACCTAAATTATGTTTGTAACTCCAGTGGGGATGAACAGCGTTACTTTTTAATTAATCATATACAATCTTTTTTAGAAAGTATAATCATATACGTATTGGAACATTGATAATAGGATAATTAGAACTTAGTGACTGTTTGGTTTGGATAAAGTTTGTGAAATGTGAAAAGGTTAGATTCTATATACGTGAATGAAAATAAGTTTTAAAAAAATGAAAGTCAAACATAAGTTTAACGTGTTTTACTTTTGTATAAAATAAGTAACTTTTTCTTGACACAAAAAATGTAAGGGGAAAATGTGTCTTAGTTAGGGGCATAGTTTTAAAATTTGGTCCGGGGAAACTGCTAAATCAAATAACTATTCAGGATAGTTGAATATATTACATCGAACTACAAGATAGCCGGTCAAAACTTGAGGGTTGTTTAATAAACCAACTGATGAAGATATAGTTTAGATATTAAATCCTTGTTTGGTTTCATTATTTTCAAAATATATTTTTCTCCTTCTTATTTTCAAGGGGAAATTACATAATTCAGGTATTTGAAGATTGTAATTCAAAAATCAGAGATCAAGTTTCATTATTTAAAAATCAGGTAATATATTAAAACCCTAACCCTAATTTATCACTCTCAACTCCCTCACCTCTCTCTCTCGCGCCTCATCTCCCCTCCCCTTTCCTCTCTCTGTAAATCTCTCTTCTACCCACCATCGACCAATGCCTATCGTCGACCACCGCCTACCGTCGAAGACCACCGACCACATCAACAATCGACCGTCGAACTCACGGCAACGATCGAGGCAGAAGCACAACAGCTCAATCTGAAATTTTCTCCTTCAAGACCATCGCTTGGAGCACCTGTTGAGGTGGTAGATCTTTGTTGTTTGTGACACTGTCGTGCGACGCTTTCACAACAGCGTCGCGACAAGTGCTATGGGTGTGTGTGCTGTGGGCGTGTGTGTAGTGGCGGAGTGGAGTTGTGGTGGTGTTGGCGACGCGATGGGTGGGGTTGTGGTGGCGGTGATGGGTTTGGGGTTTTTTGTTGGGTGGTGCTGTGGGTGCAGTGGTGGCGACGGCGGCGTGGTACAGATGTGATGTGTGGTGGATTCGAATCTGATTGGTGGTGGTGGTGATAGTGTGCGGCTGGATGCGGTGGTGGTGGGTTTGTTTGTGGTGATGTTGGTAGTCGTGGTGGTGATGGCGGCAGCAGGGTGAGGGTGGTCAAAAGCGGTTGAAGTGGTAGTGCCAATGATATGTGACCAACTATTTGATTATCTGTGATCAAATATTTAATTGTGACCTAAAAATTTGACAATATGTGACTAGACAATAATCTATGACCAACAAATTTGAAAATATGTGACCAATGAAATTAAGTGTGACTTAATTTTTTTTTAATTGTCACCTCAAAATCATTAGTGACTAATTAATTTGATAATATGTTATCAATAAATAAATTGTGACCTATAATTATATATATGTGACCATTAATTGTATAATTGTGACCTAATTAATAATTATTTTTAATTAATTACCTAATACATGAGTTTTGAATTGTTAAACTATTTATCTGACTTTTGAATTGATGCAAACCATACACATCAAATATGAATTTTTCCCTATTTTCAATCACACTTTTTTTAATAAAATAATATTATACGTAAACCTAAAATTTTTCCTTATATTTTAATCACACATTCTTCATCAAAACACTATTTCAAAATGCATTATTTTCAAAAAAAAAAAAAATAAATAAAAAAAAAATGGGGCTTAAACGTGCTCATTAAATTTATTCTCAAATTAAATTTCCTTAATTGTTTATATGAGATTCAATTATATTTTAGTATTTTTATAAGTTTCCTGTTTGTAAGAAGTTAGTTTGATTTTAGATTCCTTCAGTTTATTTTACTCTATAAAAATTGAGGACTTATTCATTGTAATATTCAATCTTTGAATATAAAAATAAAAAAATTCTTCTTTGTCAAGAACTAAGTTTCATTATTCAAAAATCAGGTAATATATTAAAACCCTAACTCTAATTTATCACTCTCAACTCCCCCACCTCTCTCTCCCCTCCCATTCTCTTTCCTTCCCTCTCTCTGTAAATCTCCCCTCTACCCACCATCGACCAATGCCTACCGTCGACTACTGTCCACCGTCGAAGACCACCACCCACATCAACAATCCATCGCTGAACTCACGGTGACGATCGAGGCAGAAGCGTAGTAGCTCGATCTGAAATTTTTTCCTTCAAGACCACAGCTTGGAGTACCTGTTGGGGTGGTAGATATTTGCTGTTTGTGATGCTGCCGTGTGACACTTTCACAGCAGTATCGCGATGAGTGCTATGGACGTGTGTGTAGTGGCGGAGTGGAGTTGTGGTGGTGGTGGTGGCGACGCGATAGGTGGGGGTGTGGTGACGGTGACGGGTTTGGGGTTTTTTGTTGGGTGGTGCTGTGGGTATAGTGGTGGTGATAGCATGGTATAGATGTTGGGTGGGGGATTCGAATCTGGTTGGTGGTGGTAGTGATAGTGTGTGGTTGGATGAGGTGGTGGTGGGTTTGTTGGTGGTGATGTTGGCGGCCGTGGTGGTAATGGCGACAGCGGGGTGAGGGTGGTCAAAAGTGGCTGAAGTGGTAGTATCAATGGTGTGTGATCAAGTATTTTGTTATCTGTGATCAAGTATTTAATTGTGACCTAAAAATCTGACAATATGTGACTGAAAAATAATCTGTGACCAACAAATCTGAAAATATGTGATCAATGAAATTAATTGTGACCTATTTTTTTTTGAATTTTTGCGAAATCATCAATGACTAATTAATTTGATAATATGTGATCAATAAATAAATTGTGACCTATAATTATGTATATTTGACCATTAATTGTATGATTGTAACCTAATTAATAAATATTTTTAATTAATTACCTAATACGAGATTCAATTATATTTTAGTATTTTTATAAGTTTCCTGTTTGTAAGAAGTTAGTTTGATTTTAGATTCCTTCAGTTTATTTTTCTCCATAAAAATTGAGGACTTATTCATTGTAATATTCAATCTTTGAATATAAAAATAAAAAAATTCTTCTTTGCACTAATTTTTTCTCTCCTTTCCACCATTTTTTTTTCTTGTTTCGTTATCAAATTACTACGCTCCTGTATCACCAACACATAAGCTCAGCGTACTTGCTTTTAATTTAGTTTCATATTTATTTTGAATTGTTAAACTATCTATCTGACTTTTGAATTGGTGTAAACCATACACTTCAAATATGAATTTTTCAATATTTTCAATCACGCGTTTTTTAATAAAATAATATTACACGTAAACCTAAACTTTTCCTCATATTTTAATCACACATTCTTCATCAAAACACTATTTCAAAATGCATTATTTTCAAAAAAAAAAAAAGAGGGGCTTAAACATAATTTAAATAAGAGTTTAATTTAATCCTTAATTGTTTATATGAGATTCAATTATATTTTAGTATTTTTATAAGTTTCCTGTTTGTAAGAAGTTAGTTTGATTTTAGATTCCTTCAGTTTATTTTACTCTATAAAAATTGAGGACTTATTCATTGTAATATTCAATCTTTGAATATAAAAATAAAAAAATTCTTCTTTGCGCTAATTTTTTCTCTTCTTTCCACCATTTTTTTTTTCCTTGTTTCGTTAACAAATTACTACGCTCCTGTATCACCAACAAATAAGCTCAGCGTAATTGCTTTTAATTTAGTTTCATATTTCACTATTTTGTCACCTACCGTTGACCACTATAGCGTAATATTCCATGTAATATTTGTAATTTGTGTAACATGACAATTTATCCTAAATTTAGTGCCTTTTAACTTTTTAATCTACAGACATTGTCATATCTTTCGTTTTGTATTTTCATTTTCTAGTGCGTCACAATTACGTGGAACATCAGTTATCTTTCATGGCGTATATCTTGAATACTCATTGATAATCTTGTTTTACAAATCAACACAGCCGAAGATCTATTTTCTGTACAATGTAATAAATTAATGATACATACATTCTCAAATTACTTGTTAAAATTTATATGTATATTCCAAGTCATGTGAAGATCAACATCACAGTAGCATTGTTGAGGAGCCAATGACTTGTCAGCAAACAAATACTGAAGTTACCAAATTGATTGGCAATGCTTATTCAAGAGTCAAGAAACCAAGTACCCCCACAACTGCAGCAATGTAGAGACCTGCCTTAGTTACAGTTGCTGAACTGCTTGAAGATTTTGGTGCAGGAGCAGTAGTAGGAGCCGAGCTCGTTGTATTTGATGCAGAATCAGTCGTAGAAATCTTGGCGACCGGAGGCAATGGTGGATCAACAATATCATCGATGGTGAGGAGGGGTCCGATTTGATCTGTTGCTGGTGCTGCTGTTGGTGCTTGATCTTTTTGCTTCACACTTGCAAACATATCACCTGGCATAACTCCTGATATTGTGTATGGAGCTGCTTTATTATGACAAGGAGATCCTGCAGAAGGATTAAAAGCGACGTCGTGTTATTGGTTTATGTGACAGATTCGATACAGATGATGCACACTAATACTTACTCATAAATGAATTTGCAGTTGCGGGAAAATCTGTTATGAGGCCATCTACGTGTGCATCAACAAGAGTGGCGATCTCAACATAAGGATCGGAATAATAATCGAGGAGAAGGTTTGAAAATTCATTCTTGAGAATTCCAACGTATACTGATACATTAGCAGCATGCATAGCTGGGAGAACGTTGGTGAAATTCTTGGTAAAGAATGTATCCGTAGATGTAATGACAGAACGTCTCTGAACATTAATTGCATCAGCATATTTCTTGACCTCTTGCGCTAGTTCATCGGGTGTACCACTAATATCCTTTTTGATTTCCAACACTCTTTGATAAGTTGGTATATCCTTGAACTTTAACAGCACTGAACTTTCATCAGACTGAATCAAAACTTTCTGAGTAGATTGCTTATCGTATGTGGCATTACTTAGAGCCGTTGAGACGGTTCCAGTTATGTCAAGACCCTTCTTTGATGCTAAATACGCAGCATTCTCTATATTAATTAGAACTCCAGCTACTGCCTTGGTCTTAGCAAGTTCGAGGAACTCAGAAAGAGTCACAAATTTGCCCTTATTCTTGTTTAGAGGATTTCTAAGAAGGTCTCGGAAAGAATTCTGAATTTGAGCTGAAATAACCGGAGAAAACAATATGTTACAAATGGAAATGAATAATTTAATACAAAAAAATAAACAAACAGGTCGATAAACTTACGCTTTAGAGATTGAATTTCAGTCCAGGTGAGATCAAAAGAGAAAATTCCATTGTCCGGTTGAATTTCTGGAATCTGTATAGCTTGATCCATGAATAGAGTGGCTGCAGTGGTTGATTCCGTAAGGTCAGGTGAAGTTAAGCAGAAGGCAACTCCATCTTTTGACAATTGGACAGAGCAATCTATTATGTCAGAACCATCATCTATGGCTTTCTGATAGGCAAGATCAGTTGATCCAGGGAAATCTCCACTCGCTCCGTCATGTGATATTATTAGAGTTTTTATTGTCCTAGAAGCATTCTTGTCCTGATATAGGCATCCAATTGCTGCTGAAGCAGTGACAGGGAAATCAGTAATCACCCCATCGACTGAAAACTGAGAATTATCAACATACTGAAGATACTCTCTTGTTGGATCATAGCTGTAATTGTAACTTAAATAGTCGTCATTTGAGAAAACAGCAGCATATACTTCTAGCCCTACTTTATGAGCATCAAGCACTAGTTTTGTTGGCGCAGGCTGCAGATATCCATTATTACTAGGCCATATGTATTCTCTTGGGACGACAATCCCAGACGCAAATGACTTTATCATTGGCAGCTTGATAGCTAATGAACCATATTTCTCTTTGGTTGTAGGTTCTACAACATCTGGTCCAAGAAACTTGAAAATCATTTTTGTTTTTGCTGCCTTCACCTTCGGCCCTATACTCTTCAAGAAACCAATCTCGGGAGATGAAATGAACTCCGGTTGGACATCTTCCATACTACTTAGGATAAAATCTTCGGGACTTATTCTGTGTTGATTGTAGAAACTGTCATACTGCAACATATATTTATATATATAAAGTTACCAGTTGAACTACTGTTAATTGTTGCTGATAATAGAAATCAGAGACGAGACCTGAACATTTAGCCACAATCTTTGTGGGGTTTGGAAGGATGCAACTATATCTACAGGCATATTCATTACTTGTCCATCCCACCATGGTGGTCTAGTGAATAGATTTTGGTTCACTGTAAACAACAATGGAAACATCAGTAAACTCGAAAAGCATTGATGGCTCGTAAAAAACATCCTGTCATATGCAGTACTGCATACTACACAACCCGGCTTACATGTCACGTTGTTGAAAACATAAACAGCATCATAATCCAACCCAAACCATCCACGAATTTCTTGCCCATTTACGTTGTAGCTCTTTTGTCCTTTCGGATCTATGTCATCAATGTTTGTCGTATTTTGAAGAGCTATTTCCGACTCGCAAAAACCTTGGCCGTCCCTTGTAAATTGGAGATCGCAGAGCAAGATTGTACCGGGCAAGCTATTCAACGAAGCAAATTCATAGGCTGTGATGCTGGATGCCGGAAAAAGTCCAGAGAACCCACCATTCGCTACTATCTGAGGTACACCACCTGATAATTCAACATTTCATGAATGCCGATCCATGTGCAAATGAAGCTGTTTTAAATTATGAAGATTCGACAAAAAAAAATAAGGGAAAATAATCAAAATACCACTTAGAGTCATCCATTTCTTTAAAGGAAGTGGTGGTGGCTTCCCCATGCCACCTTTAGCTTCATTTGTGTGGATCAAGAATACAAAGAAAAGCAGATAGCCTATCATCTTTTCCCCTGTCCTGCATTCACAACTTCAAATATAAAACAATGGAAAATCGACAATTTATGTATAGCTATTCGAAACGTATTCATATTCATCTTCACTAAATCAATCTAGGACGATCCTCTAACCCTCAAATCAAGAAACAAATAACTGAGGGTCGATCAATCAGAATTGATGTCTTGCACAATCTTCACGAACACGAGGCTGATACATTTTTTTATATGATTAGACTACAAAATCAGAATCGCGAAAGGCTCTTAAAGAACCAAAAAAAATCCAACCAAAAAAAAGACTTACTTGAACATGTGAAATGGAAGAAACTAATGTTGATTATTCCCTTTTGAGTTTCAGAAGAGAAAACAGAAAAAGGAAACTCTTGAGGGAATGTGTTATGTCACGGAGAAGGAAACCTGGAGAGGAAGACATTGGAAGAGGATGTAAATGCATATTAATAGCTTCCACACAATGCCCGCATTAATAGCTTGTCCATTTATTAAATTTACAGGTTCATGAATTTACTGATTCTCATGAAGCTTATCTAACTTAACTCTCTCGAGGATCTCTTTTACAAGAAATGGAAGCATTGCCAAACTCTCGATTTGCCTACCTTGTATCCAGTGTTAAAGCTCTCTTAGGCGTGGCCTAAGCGTGAAGCTCGGGTAAAACGCCTTGCGGAAGTCTAGTTGATTTTTTTTTTCAATTCCTAAACGTTTAAATTTTTTTTCTTCTACTATTTCGTCTTCTCTAGGTGCGCTTTATTACCTTCAATTAATTTTTATTATTATTTTTAAAAAGAAACCCTTTTATTAGACTCTAATTTCAAAACTTTAAAAGAATTTATCTGTACAAAAGTAAAAAAATGACTTTATCCAATAAATATTTAAATATGATTTAAGTTATGGTACTATTTATATTATGTAATTATGATATGAAAACTCATTATTTATTTATTTTTTGAAAATTTCGAAAGTACGTATGAAGTTTCTATAATTTTTTTAAGTATGATTTGTATAGTTGAAAATCGGAACAATAAAAATAGTCTAATTTTTGCATTTCGAAAATTTTATAATTGTATGAATTGAGATGTTTGATATGTATTATTTTAATTATTAAATTTCTTTTAGAATGATTAAAAATTTTAAATAATATTAAAAATAAGAAAATAATTTTTTTATGCTTAGGCTCGCTTAATTTTGTAAAATTTGAGACTTAGCATCCAAGTACAGTCACCCTTTACACTTTTTAAAACACCGTCTCTCTCTGATAGTCCCTATTTGACCCTTTTGTAGGGCAACTAGGTCAAAATTTTATGAAAATGGCCAACAAGCCAATTGTCACCTCTACCCTAAAAATTAAAAGGTACCGAATGAGTAGAGTAAACCCTTGTATCGAGAAGTCAAATGGCATAAGTGCCTTCTGAAAAGAGTCCTGGCATTTCTCTAGAAAGATTCACATATTTTGATTCAACCCATATATTGATTTAACCATTTAGGCAATTTTGTCAGCATTGTTAAAAATATGATATAACACAACCAAAGTTGAAATTTACATTCCATCCACATATTTTGACACTATTCAGTAACACGACTTCATTTTCAAGTTTAGGAAGCAAATCACCCGTACTTATGAAAGGTGAGAAGAATAGTATACTATTCACCAAAGACGAAATCGTCTCCATACCATTCCCAGCTGGGCTGAATAACAGCAACTGTAAATAGAAAGCACGCCGATGTCATATATAGAAACAACATTCCCAATATACTAACAGAGTCGGTATCCATCTTTCCCTTATCTGTAAACAAAGATACATATGGGTAACGAACCAAAAGAATCCAGCCTCGAAACACTTCATAAATGATATAAACAAGTTTGAGACTCCAAATATTCAACATTGTACCAAGTAACTTCAAGTTTCAATAATCCACTGGCTTCAGAAGCATTTACAAGATTGTACAGCATTGGTTGGTTTTCTTCGCCTGTTTGTAGAACATCTGTTTCAAGTTTCAATAAGTACAAGGGAGTTTGTGTCAGGATAAGCAAACTAAATGTCTGAAGTTAAATCATGAAAAAAAATTGAATCCAAGCAACTGCAATAGCCAATAATCACATCAAGTACTTGAATGAACAGAAAAAATACATATTTAGATGGCATACTATTGAAGTCTAAAATCCAAAAACATGTTGCCCAAGTAACAGGTTTGTGTTGCATTGAAACAACACATAAGACCTAAAGAAAATCTTGGGGACTAAAAATATATACATAAAAAATAAATCGGTAAGCATGATTTATGTAAGAAATGGAAATTGCAATAATTACGAAACGATCTTGAGAAACTTTAGTGCACATTAAAAATTATAGTACGCAAAAATTGAGGCACTTTCTACTGTGTAAATAAATATCTATAACCACAGCTGAACAAACTACCCAAGTTCTGTAGACCTGTAGGTGTCAAGTCAGCTCAACTTTAAAAGTTCTTTTTCTCAACAAGTATTGGGTGCTGCATGAAAGATCAATCTTTTATCTCAAATTTCCGTAGGTCCACTTGTAATCATATATTCAATTTTTCTTAGAGAATGAGAAATAGAAAAGCTGTTGCATTCTTTTATAAAACACACAAAGGATATGCTGGATCCATTGTCATTGCAAAAAATGAATATACTTTATCTCCTATCTTTCTCTGGACTCAACCGCTCAAGCTCTTAAAACAATATTATCATGCTTGCCAGAGAGATTGGAGGAAAGAGGGTCCCCTTGCTGTTTTAGGATCCTTAAGGTTTTAAGAAAGGAGTTACTCACCAAAGCATAGAGAGAAACTCCTAGAACTGTAACTGGCATGTTTTGCTCAATATTTTTGGTAAAGGTATTGCAGTTAGAGTATAAACGGAATGGGGGGTGTAGAATAATCAAAAAAACATAGCACATTACAGTTAAGAGTATAAACGGAATGGGGGGTGTGTAGAATAATCAAAAAACATAGCACTACTATTCTCTACGATTTTTTGTTGCACATTTAAAGACAGATCTTTAGCAATCCAAGATATCAGCAACTAGTACTCACATTAGCACCTTACCATTCTCTACGATTTTTTGTTTCTTAAATACTTAAGCTTACTAAGTACTAACACTGAGTCACTGACATTTATGTATTACCTAAGAAATATTCAAGATTAGTACCAAAAATCTGGAAGGATGTCAATCCTTAATTCTGGATTTGTCACCTCTTCGGCTTTAGTTGAAATCATACAAAAACCATAGGCAAACTGTTATTTAAGTAATCCACTTCCTTAAATTAGTATTGACAAAACTGTGCCAATTATTGGATTCTTTACATTTGCAGGAATACATGTATTCTACACATTGGACAAGCTAATTACAAACGGACCATGCTACATGTACCGAATTTTTCTACATAATCTTTTACCGACTACTAACAATAGAGGGGTGGGGACCACATCTTGGGATTTTTTTATTCTCGCAGGGCCCACATGCATGTGTGAGGAGGTAAACAATTCGGTACATTAAATTATGTACAAATATCTTTACCCATTACATAAATGTACCTGAGAAGCTGCACTGAGATCTGAACTCTTCTCAACCAAACTATCTAGCTTCTCACCTCGAGCCAGGACACTGTCAATAGTTTTATGCTGATTTCAAGGGAAAAATCAAGCATTAGTACAAGTGCTAACGTCAAAGAAATGAAGAGTAGAAAAAGAACAGCAATCAATTTAATGCATTGATAGCTCCAATTGATTATAAGATTCATAATCAAAACTTGTATAAAAATCATTGTATACCTGATTAGCCATCAAAGATATAAAATACATCTCTAAATAAGCTTCCAGCACTCATAACGAAAATAATTAGCAAGTGGTCAATCCCACAAATCTCAGGAAAATATTGCAAATACTTGTAACTCCATGTTAATCTAAGAGACGATAATAGAGTAACATATATAAAGTTTAGCATTATCAATCAAAAATTGTAAAGGACCCAAAGATACAATGAAAATCTCGGGAAAAAATTGGTCAATGAGATTTTTTAGTTAGATAACCTATAGCAGATTGAGAATATTGTTTTTACTGCTTTCTTTTATATTTCAAAATCTCATGGGGAATAATTTCAAATTAGATCGGCAGCATTGGAGGCCTTGGAGAAGCAAATGGTTGGCAATGCGAACAGACTAAGGATCAAGACGTTCGAAAACATCAGATGGACAACTAAGAAATAAAATCATTATTGACCAATACTACTGCTTAACGAAAGCTCGCAGGAAGGAACAAGACATCATTCGTGTCATAATAGACATCACATACAAAAATATAAGAAGACTTTGCGTGGAGTGATAGCGATGCTTGCACAAATATTACAATGTAGAAGTCGAACTTCTATCACATCGAGGCTTACTAGTACTAATTTTAAGACTCAATTTAGCATACAATTGGAACGTAACAATTATAAAACACTATACAAGTTTTTCCCACAATTTAACTCTCTACTGGCAAAATTTAAAACTAAAAAAATTAATTCTTGAATCTTAAGGGGGAAAAAAAAAAGGAAACAACTTATCTTAAATTAGGAATCTCAAAACTGCTTGAGAGTTTCTGGGGTCCCTAGTTGACATAAAAAATTGCACTTCTATCGTCTTGGCTTAGATATTGCAAGAGATTTTGCAAGTCTAACGGAGGAAATATGATTTCTTGCAATCTGCAAGCAAGGGTCCAGTTTGGGGAAAGCTATCATCAACTCGGATCATTCAGCAATACCTGAATCCTTTCTCATGCATTCTGATCCCAACTTGTAAGGCCCCTAACGTATTCATGGTCCGTATCAATAGTACAGAATCCAACACAAAGAAGCCCTTGTATCCAATTATGACAATTATGGACCTCCC
The DNA here is from genome assembly GCA_903798355.1 of Fraxinus baroniana. Classification (NCBI taxonomy): domain Eukaryota; kingdom Viridiplantae; phylum Streptophyta; class Magnoliopsida; order Lamiales; family Oleaceae; genus Fraxinus; species Fraxinus baroniana. Next base: position 23,570 of record CAIGRO010047874.1, read on the forward strand.
ATATACGGACTTAGGCGAGGATCACACTGCCATTTTATCCAATTACAGAAGCGACCCTATAGGCTTTCACTTCCACATGCTCCCTAAAACTGCAGTCATGGTAAAATCTTATCCAACAGTTCTCATACAGAACAACTAAATCATTTTGAACTTTATCTGTGAATGTGTGACTTCTGTTCTGTTTTAGTTTGCTAAATTCAAACAATAGCCTTTATTTAGTGGTTGGCCTTCTAGAAGCTTTGCCAGAAGCAAACAATCGCTGCAAGAAAAAGATTCATTCTCTTTATAAAGAATAGGACATAGAATTAATAAAGATTTCCTTTTTGATTCATCAGCTCCACTCACCGTCTATTTTCATTGTTCAAATATTTGAAAACACTAAACCATTGTTCAATTCTTTCAAAACATGAAAAAACAAAGCTCCGGATTAGAGCTCCTTTACATAAATATCAAGCAGTGCATTATGGTACTTATCAACATTTTAGCATCATGATAAAGAAAAACAGCCATTCCAAAAAACAATTTGCATCATAGTCATATTCACTTCTAGCAAATAGTTTTGTCAAAATCATTCAGTCAGTAAATCCAAACTATATATAAATATTATCAGTAACTTGGTGAGAACCAGATATTTCATATACTCAGTTCAAACAAAGTCCAAGACAATCATTTCAAAGCGATTATTTTTTAGACTTGAAAGAAATCTTATCTAATTATCTCTTCGCCCAGTTAAACAAGGAATTGGAAAGATCACTAATTCATACTTTTCCATTGTTTCCAAACAGGGTCGAGTAATATGTAGGCAAGAATTATAGTCAAAATGACCTAAAAGAGCTAATATTTTAAGCATAATGGAATAGAATACTCACAAGAATAATTTTGGTTTCATCCAACTCCCTCTGGATTTTCAACAGCTTATCAGCCTCAGCAGGATCCTAAAAAATCAGGGGCAAAATTAATAATGGACATAGACACCGACTCCAGATGTTAGACAAATACCATCTGGCACCTATCATCTTCAATTTACAATGCCTTCATATATCTGGCACCTATTATCTTTAACTTACTATGCCTTCATTTTCTAGCTCAATACAACACAAAAGAATTCAAATACCTGAAACTTGTCAAGTGCTTCATTTAAATAGGGCCATGGTTCAACTTTATCAGCTTGCACAATTTTCCAGGAATCGCCAAAATTCTTCCGGTATTCATCGAGGACCTGGTAAACATTAGCAATATAAATTCCCAAATCAATAATCTGCACATATTGTCCCCAGAAAATTAGAATTTTGGAAAAAGAAACTACCTGGTTGAGCAATGAAAATGCACTTCGAACTGGGTAGTGGTCATCCATAAAACCCAATGCACACAACCCATTCTGATTGTATGAATGGACCTTGTACTCTATCATGCAAGATAATTATAAAATAATTATCAATATTTGAGATGCCTAAATAACATCCAAATATATATACTTATGTTGTAGAGAAATGTAACAGTAAAGACAAAACCTTTCAAGCAATTAGCATTCCCACGATCAGTTTAAGTTTCAAGGGGAGCCTAACACCTTAACCCCCACACCCCACCCTCAACAACAGAGTCACCACGGCAAACCCAGCATTTTGCCAGATTGTTCGAGTCACACTTTCTCCATATTTGAAGAAGATAGACATACATTAGTAAATTGTATTCTTGAAAAAATTTGACAAATCAATTTGATTAGCATTCTAACTTATTTTGAGCCCATTTGGCATGACTTTTGAAAAGTCAAAAGGAGTTTTTTACACTCAAAAGCTGCTTTGCGATTCGTTTGGCTAATTTCATGAAAGTACTTTTTCGAGCTTTTAGAGAAAGCTAGTTCAATGTGGTTTCCTCTAAAAATACTTTTAGAATAGGAAGCTCTTTTAAGATTAGTTTCCAAACAAAAATTAAGGTAGCTTCCAAAAGCTCTTCTCCAAGAAGAAAAAGCAAAAACAAAAGTCATGTCAAATGGACCCTTCGCATCTTTATGGGAAGTGCTTCTAGTGTGACCCAACTTATTGGAGTAGCATTACATATCGGATAACATAATTTTTTAAGGCATTCAAAGTGGTGAGACTCCTAAACCCAACTCACGACAAGTAGTACTATAATAGTATGTGTCATAGATCATCAAAAAGGTTTTTTTGCAGGAATACTAGAAAGGCTTCACAACTTCAAACTCCTCTCTGCCCCCTGAAAATTACTAAATAAACATAAAGCAAAAATTATTTATTTCCTCTAACGAATCACAAACTTAAAAATTAAAATATTGGCATTAACTCATATATTTATTTCATGCTGAAATCTAGTAGATGTACTTTTTTCTCTGTCATGAGTACTAACCTGAATTATCTGCTAATAAGTTATAGAGTATAATAGATTGAAGTCTTTATAAATATTTCATAGGCTGAATAGAACCTTCTCTTGGATTTTCTGTAGAAAGACAAAGTAAGAGCTCGAAAGAAAACTCTACGAACCTTCTATTATCTGCTTTCCTAGTATATTTTTTACATATATCTCCTCAAGCATAATTATTAGCTTTTTCAACATGTGCTTTAATACTATAAAATCTTGGTCATATCCTTAATCATTCATATAAAATCTCCACCTTCATTATCTAATTAGGAGGCATGATAATCCATCTGATCAAATCAATTAATTTACAGAGTGCTACTTAAGACATTTATTCACATGAGAAATAATGACTTAAATGAGAGGCCATACAGAAGTATATGCAATTCATGTTGTAGATATCACTTCAATTGATCTCTAAATATTTTGTTATTAAAGAGGAATGCCATTGTTTAACATTCTCTCTCCAAATTAAACATTATAAGTACGAATTGCAATTAAAATTAAGTTGTAAGTTAAGTACAATTGTTATACCGCTAAAGAACTGTTGCCTGATTCCTCTTCTTCCTCTTCAATATTTACTCTTACCTCAATCTTCAATGAAATTAAAACTTTCTTATTGTACCCCCACACTTAAGTAAGAGGAGGAAGTATACACAATGATGTGAACTTCAATGCTAAACTAATGATACAGAGATAGGAACTTCATTATTTGGAATTTCCTTATTTAAGTCCATTTTAACAACACATTGCAACATATTTGTTTACAAGACAAAAATGCAAGAAAAGTCATGAGGAAAAATATGTAAATAGAGAACAAAAAATTATTATCACAATATTTAATAAGTTCACTGTCATTTTTCACCTGTTTTATTTTTGTGATACTTTAACCTATACTACCTCTTTTTGGCTAGATACATATGAACCAACTTTCAACTGAGTTTAATAATTTTATGCACTTTTTTCTTAATATCAATGTGTAGTCAGCAATGGTATGTCCAGTACACTCTGATTGGAAATTAATCTCTTTTGCGTAATCTTGTGTACTCCTGTTTAGTTCAGCTTGGAAATATGTCTTAATAGCCTAAGTCAGCTACGTATCGAAGTTAAAAAATCAAATTTTGAACAAGTGGCTTGGTAAGTTGGTTAACTTAGTAGTTGGTATAGGAATGGTTTTATTTTTGGTCTCCAAGTTTGAATTTGTAGGTTTTGGGTAGGTAGCTAGGCTTGTGGCAAATATGTTTGCACAAGTAACAGAGGATAAGGATTAAGGACCATTGATCGATCGTGGGGATGATACTTAGGTTTTATATCTTTTCAGGGAAGCATTAGTCTCCACACAGTTAAAATGATCCCTCAGAGCTAAGATGCATTATCCACTTCTAGGGCAGGCTTCAACTGCAAAGCAATGGAGTAGGAAGTCTAGATCTTGTGTCACCAACCAAGAGAGAGCCTGAGTACGATAACCGACATTCTGAGACAGGATCATGTTGTTAACAGGCGAGGTCGAACAGTCTGAACGCCAATTGTCGAAACATGATAAAAGGTTTATCAAGGAGTACATTTTGACACTAGTAGTTTAAGTACCACATGTAGTATACATTGACAAAATTTAAATTGTTTATCATGTTATGCTTCCACTTCAATTCAAACATACCAAATTTAACCAAGGATAATTGATTAAAACCTAAAGGTCCTGATAGCACAGAAGAACTTCCTACTTGAATATTCCCAAAAGTTCACAAATATGCTTTAATCACGTGTATCGAATTGAACTACAGAAGCTTCCCTTACCGTCAAGACACTATCAAACCTCACATTGAAAATCAACAAAAATCTAAACTTCTAATATCACCAGATTATGGTCTTCTTCAGCATCATTTTCTAAATCCATTTAACACACGAGAATTTAAAGTCTCCGTTAAATCCTTGCAGATCATATTGAAATCAATTTCAATGCATCCAGTCATCCACACAGTTTATCATCGACCAACTTCTTGTCAGATCGAACCAAATCTGATCTTACAGCCAATTTATATCAGCAGCCAAAATCAGATCATATGATATAAGGTAAATATTCGTTAATATAATCACTGCTTTTTATATTCCAATAGAAGCCCCTAGGTATTTCTTCTCCTACATTGACATCATTTTTTTTTCCATTAATTCCCTGAACCTAATCTTGTTCAACATGGAACCTCTTGAAACATAATTGACCAACTAAAAGATTGCCTCATAACTATTAGACCCACGAAAGTTAATAAAACAATTTATATTTTATAAACATATCTCAAAATTCCTTCCCTAAAACACCAAAAACCTGCAAATACCCCCAAACTAATTTTCCCAAATCACCAATCTAAAATACAAAAACCACAAATTCAAGTCACAAACCCTTCACCACATGAGTCGTGATGCACAAAATCCCCAACCCATCAATAGATCACTAAACAATCAATACAAAAATTCATAATTCAATTAGTAAAAACAATCCACTAATTCAAAAACTACTAAGAGTTTCAGACCTTCGTGCTGCACGGACTGGCGTTGTCCAGGTGGGGTCCGTTTCGCCACCGTCCGACCCACGAAGACAATAAACTCTTTGACGCTGGACCTCTGGAAGAACCCAAAACGGCCCACATCCGATGCATTCGCTAATATCACCGGATCAGAACCCTCCTGATTGCATTTTAAAACCAGCAAAGCCGTGATCTTCATCTTCTCTCCCTCTTAGACACTGTAAAAAAATACCCTCAATTTCAGCTTATCTTCTTAACGAAGGCAGAATCCAGACCAGCTGTACAAGGGATGCTTTAATGAATATTCATCCGTCGGATAAAAGTGAACTATTTTCAATTTTAATGTGATTTTAATGTCTAAGAAATGAGATCTTAATTTTAATTCTTGTTTTAAATCTCAAAGATGCTTGCTTAGCCTTCCTTTTATGTTAAAATATAAATTTAGTGAAATTTTGAAACATTAATTTCAATTGATATTCATAATTATGATTTCATTAATATTAATAGCCTGGCAGATATGAAAATTGGATTAAAATTAAAAAAATTAGTTTATTTTTATTAGGCGAGTTAGATTCAATAATAATCATATTTTCAATTTTAATCGATTTTTTAATCCTTCCAAACAGCTTTAAATTTATTGGGATTCATTATTATTTTTTGCTATTTTAAGCCCTGTTTGATCCACATTT
>CAIGRO010047914.1:0-10686 GCA_903798355.1 Fraxinus baroniana
ATTGCTCACATTCACAAGCAAAGTGGTGGGAAGCTTGTCCATGGAAACATAAAATCATCAAATATATTCCTCAATTCAAACCAGTACGGCTGTGTGTCTGATCTTGGTTTAGCAAGCATGATTCCATCACCAGTCATACGAAATGCTGGCTACCATGCCCCAGAAGTCAAGAACACCCGGAATGTGTCCCAAGCATCTGACGTCTATAGCTTTGGAATTCTGCTGCTTGAACTTCTCACTCGAAAGCATGCTATAGGTGGCAACGAGGCTGTTGACCTAGTAAAATTGGTAAATTCTATCAATGGTAAGGAGCGAACTGCTAATGTGTTTGATGTGGAGCTCTTGAGGAACCGTAGCATAGAGGAGCAAATGATAAAGACGTTGGAAATAGGGATGAGTTGTGTTGCAAAATCCCCAAGGAGAAGACCTAAAATGGCTCAAGTAGTGAATATGATTGAGGATATTAGTACAATGAATACAAAACCGAATCTTGTGTTCATTGAGGGTGTTAATCCTGATTTTGACCTTGAAGTTATGTTGCGGGCTTCTGCGGAGGTTCTTGGGAAGGGAACGTTTGGGACTTCGTACAAGGCAACACTGGATAACGGAAATACAATTGCTGTTAAGCGATTTAGGGAAGTCATTGTTACAAGTAAAGAATTTCAGCAGCAAATGGAGGTTATTGGGAGAATGAAACACAAAAATGTTGCTACATTAATGGCATACTACTACTCGCGTGAAGAAAAACTTATGGTGTATGATTATTATGGGGCGGGGAGTGCATCTTCCATACTACATGGTAACTTAAATATCTTACTTTCCCTTTGTGCATATGACCTGTAGATCTTGAAATCACGATCCTGTTACTGCAACATTATTTTTAGATCCATTTTTTTTAGTAGGCAGATGGCTCTGTAAAGAGTATTTAAATGAACTAATGAAATATGGAAAGCTATATCACTCCTTTAATTTCATTCATCATCAGTAGATTACAGCAAAACCTTTTCTTTCAGTTATATTGTTATCCCATTCACTTGCAATCTGGAATGACGTCTTAGGTACTGTTGGTATACTAGGTTTCTTTTAAAATGCTTGTTTGTATTCTCGAAGATGGTTAACGTTGGAAATGATTTGGGGAAATCGATAATCTTGGAGATGCTAATTTCATCATTTAGAGGCTGCAGGTCAATTCTTCAAGGAATCAATCTGGAGCTCGTTTTGATATCTTTACAACATTTGTAGTAAAAAAAATGTCATGCCGTTCAGGCACACAAGTGTTTACTACCAGCTCATCCATAGCAATATAATTGCTATCTTTTGTAGATAATAATTTTGCAAATGATTGTAATCTCATGAATTTTATCATCTTTGCAGGAAAAATTGGAGAGAATAAAATTCCTTTAGATTGGGAAACTCGACTAAGAATTGCAGTTGGGGCAGCAAGGGGTATTGCTCACATCCATGCACAAGTTGGCCAGAATCTTGTACATGGAAATGTAAAAACCTCAAACATTTTCCTTACGACTCAAGGATATGGCTGTGTTTCTGATGTCGGATTGGCAACATTGGTGAGTACAACCTCTGTGCTAGATAGTCGATCTTCAGGGTACCGTGCCCCAGAAGTCACAGGCACAAAGAAATTGTCCCAAGCTTCTGATGTCTACAGCTTTGGAGTTGTGCTTCTAGAACTTCTTACTGGTAAGCCATCTATACTTTCTAAAGATAATGAAAAGGATATTCAACTAGTTCGGTGGGTTGCTTCTGTTCTTCGTGAGGATTGGACTGCCGAAGTGTTTGATATACAGTTGTTGAGGTATCCCGATATGGAGGAAGCAATGGTGAAGTTTTTGCAGATAGCGTTTAATTGCGTTAAAAGTGTTCCCAAGCATAGACCAAAAGTGTCAGAGGTAGTGAGGATGTTAGAGGATATTAGTGGGACGAACTCAGGAGCCTAAGCTTAGCTGAAGAAAGCTCATTGCCTAAACCGCTACCAGCATTATTGATGTCAAGAGTTGGGTTTGTCTTCTTTCCTTTATTGCATTCTCTCTATAAAATTTACTTCCAAATGTAAATTTCCAGGTTTCCTTTTCATTTAGTGAATAACTTTCCAATGTCAGCGTTGAAGCATCTTATTTTTACCTCTTGATTATATTAAGTTAATATCCATCTTACTTTGGTTAAACTTTTTTGTATCTTTTATAACAAGTTCTTTGATATACTCGTTTGTAGTTATGTATTTGTTCTTAGCGTTCCAATACTAAATAGGAGCATGTTTGGGAAGTATTTATAAATTGATTAAATTATAAATCGATATAAATGAGAGTGGTAGTATTTTGGAACCTCAAAATATGAATTGATTGATTGTTTATAAATAATTTATGAACATGAGCCAGACATAGACTCAAAATTTCATAATTAATTAATCAAATTATATTAAGATAATCGAGATAATGGAGTTTGTCCTTATATTTATCTAATACAAATCAAAATTAGAATAGTATGATATACAATTAGATTTTTCTGCTGTTTGTGTTGAGCCAAATACTTTTGCAAGGAGAAATTTCAGTGGACGTCACCCCTACTCGCATAATTAGGTTATGTTGGTTATTCAATCAGTTCACATTTTGATCACTCAATTTACATTTTCGTCTGAATTTATTCATTGCAACTGTAAACTTGCTCAAACTTAATAGCACGTTCCACATGTCTAACATTAATTAATCAATAGATTAATTATGACTTGTTTAAATTAAAAAGGTTAAGCGTACAACACTAACAAAACTAAAGAAGAAGAGTAAATTAAAATCTTATTTATATATTTTTCATACTAAACACGCTCTAGTAAATGTCTAGTTCATTTACATATGAATGTTATGTTTCTTAACAGTCTGATGAATGTTATTTGTAAATTTTAAAACCTTGATAAATTAAATATAATTTCACTATTTTGGACAACTGACAATCAGAACTTCATATAATCAATTTCTAATGATTTTGACTGCAACGTGTAAGATGTTTTGTGTTCTAGCAGTTTTAACTAGATGCGGAATTTAAACAGTAACTTAATACTTGAACACAAGATATAACATGGTAAACCTTGAATGGAAACATTCACGAGCCCCATGCCACGGGTAAAAGAATCCACTAATTGTTAAAAAATAAAATAGTATTCGATTTTGTAATATCACAAAATTAACAAAGAATAATCAAAAGAAACCAAGAACAACTCCCCATGTATCTTCTCCTTTTTACTTATTGATCAAGTGGAATTAAATCCATAGGTCTTGACTTTATTAGCCACATTCCTCTTGTATTCGATTGCAATCATCACTTGGATTAAGAACCCCCGTTCTTAACTTCACGCCAAGTAACTTGATTAAAAGATGAGATTGTACATTAAGCACCATTTGTAATGAATTCCTCAAAGGCCTGAAAAATACGTTTGACTTTGAAATCATCATTGAAGCATCAGGTCCTCTATGATTTTGAATTTGGCCGAGCTGCAACTTATAAGAACAAGGATTGAAAAATTATTCAAAGCTTGAATTCCAATCTTGATTAATTACCTAATTTATAGGTAAGCAATTATCAAAAGATAAGAATTACTCCTTGACCAAATGGGCCTGGACCAAAGAAAATACTCAAGCTCAAACGAAGAGGCAATCTTGGGGGTACTCAAGCCCAAACGAAGAGGCAATCTTGGGGGAACCACAGGAACTAAATAAATGCAAAGCCAGGCCCACTTAGAAGAAACGAGCTCGTGTAAGTATTAACTCCCCAAACCTATGTTTTGTGGCTTGAACAAAAAAGAGAACTAATGGTGCTTCTGAGGGTGAAAGTGCGAAGAAGAAAACAAAGGTGCAACATGGCATGGAAAGGGGCACGAATCATATTTCGGAGATTGAGTCTTTTCATGTCCATTCTAATGAATTTGTATCGGCAGAGACTGTCTACCAGCTTTGCCGGGATCAGTGAATGTCATGACCTGGAACTCCCGTGGGCTTGGGAACCCATGGGGAGTTCGGGTCCTCTCTGATATAGTCAGGGAACAAGATCCCATAATCTTGTTTTTACAAGAAACAAGATTACATGATCGCAAGATGTACCAGTTGAAATTTCATTTAGGTTTTGATAATTGTTTTTTCTGTAACTAGTGAGGGCAGAAGTGGAAGAATTGCACTATACTGGAAGAAGGATGTTATAGTTAGTATTAAAAAAATTTCAAAGAACCATATTCATGCTTCAGTGGAGCTACAAACAAACGAACTATGATTTTACACATGAATATATGGCAAATCGGAAGATAGTTGAAGGATGGAAACTTGGAATTTGAAGCGATCCCTCATGGTCCCCAGGATACTGGATGGTTGTTAATTGGCAATTTTAATGAGATTTTGAATCAAGTTGAAAAGAGTGGAGGGAGAGACAGACCGGATAGACAAGTTCAAGATTTTAGATATGCTATTGATGATTGTAACCTTGCTGATTTGACTGATTTGGGGTTTTGTGGACCTAAGTTTACTTGGAGTAACAACAGGGAAACAGGGTGTAACAACAGGGAAACAGGGGCAACAATCAGAGGAAGATTGGATTGAGGACTTGCAAAATTTAAGTGGAAATCCATGTATCCAATGGCCTATGTAAATCACGGATTCGCTGCTTATTCTGACCATATACCAATCTCCCTGTTTTTGCTTGCTGACTTACTACAAAGGAAAGAAGCTAAGAGATCTTTCAGTTTGAAGCTATGTGGACAACAGAAAAGGGCTGTAAAGAAGTGGTGGAAATGTCTTGGAGAATTGACAAGGCGACTGATGGAATGAGTGGAATCAATGAAAAAATTCAGTGTTGCGGTGAACTCTTATCTGCTTGGAACCAATAACATTTTGGGAATGTATATAAGTAGCTGAAGCATGCTAAACATAAGCTGAAATATCTGACTAAGATAAATCTGACTAGACAGTCTCAAGAGGCACTGAAACGAGCTAGGACAGAGGTGAATAAGTGGCTTGAACGTGGAGAAATCATGTGGAGGCAAAGATCACGGGTCCTATGGCTGACTGAAGGTGATCAAAACACCTCCTTCTTTCACCATAAGGCGTTACAGAAGAGGTCTAAGAATTTTATAAGAGGTGTACGAGACTAAAATGGTAATTGGAAAGCTAATGCAGAAAGGGATGCTAAAATTTTGTCTTATTTTCATAATCTATTCACATCTGATATTGCGAGAGGCAACATACAATTCCTAGACAACCTGAGGAGGAGAGTGACAACCAAAATGAAAGAAAAACTGAAATCTATGTTCACAGCTAAAGAGGTTAAATGGCCTTTAAATGAAATGCACCCTACCAAAGCTCCAGGACTAGACGGTATGGCCTCCATTTTCTTTCAAAAAAATTAGTCTATTGTAGAAGAGGAAGTTACTTATCCTATGTTGAATGCTCTAAATAATGGTACCTTCCCTAGATTGATAAACCACACCTTTGTTACTCTTATTCCCAAAAGAAAACAAGTGGATATGGTGTCTGACTGTAGACCGATTAGTGTATGTAACGTAATCTATAAGTTGATTCCAAAGTGCTATCGAGTCGGTTAAAAAGGATACTACCCGTTTTAATCTCCAAATCACAGTGGGCTTTCATCCCGGGGAGACTAATCTCAAACACAATACTTGTGGCTTATGAGCTAATCTATTTTTTTAAAACTAAGAGACAAGGGAAGACAAGCTTTATGTTACTTAAACTTGACACGAGTAAAGCTTATGATTGTGTTGAATGGCATTACCTTCAATTAGTGATGGAGAAAGTGGGATTTGGAGAAAAATGGATAAATTTGATCATGCTTTGTGTGAGATAAGTGTCTTTCTCTATCTTGATTAATGGAGAACCAAAGGAACCAATATACCCATCTAGGGGAATTAGGCAAGGGGACCCCATATCCCCTTACCTATTTTTGTTATGTAGTGAAGGATTGGTTTCTTTGTTACAGAGAGCGGCTGATCAAGGAAAGGTAGAAGGTATTAGAGTATGCCGAGAAGCTCCAAAGGTCAACAATCTCATGTATGCAGATGATAGTGTCATGTTTTGCAAAGCTTTTGTCCAGACCAGTATACATATACTCCAATTACTTGAAGAGTATGAACAAGCATTAGGTCAAAAAGCGAACAGAGATAAGACAGCCATGGTATTCAGCAAATCTGTGTCAACTGACACGACCCATCCCAGATCACCGTAATGGACCTGAAACGTGACGTACGCCAATGGTAGATGCTGACTAGATGCCAGATCCATTACCAAGGCTGAATATGAGTTACTACAAAATATGCGCAAGAATCAAATATTAATGAAAACTATAGTGCGATGGGCCTAGAATAAATATTTTGTGCTCTATCATCATGTATCAAATCGTATGGTTATAATTCTGAAATCACGAGGCGGAGTCAAACTATTAAAAACCAATACCATCTGTAAGGAAAATTATGGGAAAACATATGAGCTAATAGCCCAGTGAGTGGAGAAGTTCGAAAATAATTTTACCTTTCCCTTTAAACATATTTATCATCATTAAGTTTACAACATTTAATAGTCCACAATATCACAACATATAATAATAATAATAATAATAATAATAATAATAATAATAATAATAATAATAATAATAATAATAATAATAATCATCATCATCATCATCATCATCATCATCAAAAAGTGAGACATCTCATAACACTGAAAAATATCATCTAATAGTCATGACATAATCATCAACTCAAATCCATATCATTGTCTTGTCCTATCATATGTAATCAACCAGAAATGTACCCTCTGATTGAAATTTATAATCCGTCCCTCGGGCTAGATATCTTTGCCACAACCCTTAGGCTCCTCCGTGAACAAAAGTGAGTCTCAAAGACATCTCACAATTAATACTAGAACACGGTCAAAGCCACTCAGTGAATTATATGTACATGGTAAGACCCTTTCATCCACAGTCAAGACCCCTCAATATAGTATAGAACACGGCCAGGCTATTCAGTGAACTAGAATAAGTATATAATCATGGGTACTTTTCTATTCAATCTCAATATCATATATGTCTCACATTACAATCCACAAATAATCCATACACAATATTTAAAATTCTACACAGATCATAATGAAGGAATATTTCCAAATTAATCATGTAATTGGACAAATAATTCACATAGTTGCATAAATTGTATAATAATATAATTAATTATCAACAATTGAAAAATATTTAAGTTTTTCCACTCACCAAATTGTAGAGCGATCGCGACTTGGACCTTCTTGTCACCTCCTCATTCCAAATACTAAGTATGATATCTCGCACTCGCCCCAAAAGATCACATCTCTTCATTAAGGTGCCTCAAGCATTTTCCCCACCATTGAACTAAAAATTCACTAATAGAAACTTGATGCCTTTTATTTCCAATCTCATAATCCTAACTAGGATCACTACTAACAAATACTCCTTTACATAAGTTATTTTAACACCTAATCTCCAATATTTAACACTTAATTTGGATTCATTCTAAAATATCCAAGAAAATCAGAATATTAAACAAAATAGCATTATACTTCTAGACTACTTAAAATATGGCAACTGTCTTTATTGTATCATTGACAAAAATAGCACTCTTTTGGACAGAATTTCAGAAACAGCACATGTGTACTACAATTCCTCAAAAACGATTTAGAATTACTTTAGGAGAAATCAAACCTCGAATCCTTAATTTGAGTGTTTAACATCACATAATCACAAGAAAATCAAATAATATATATTTATTTCTCAAACCCATTTCAGGATTTGACTTTCTTCAACTCCAGTCTTCAATTAAACATTTCTTTACAATGCTCCGATTTAAAACCTCAAATACACATCTATAACACCTCATTCTTGCTACTTCAAATTCTTTTAAAAATCCATAAAACCTAAAAGAATTAATTCCACATTCCCATAATTACCTTTCTAAATTAAATGAAGAATTTAAGAAATGGAGGATCTAACCTTGTTGAATTGGAACCTACCTCTTCCATTTTTTTTTTTTTATGTTTGCCTACTTTCCTTCTTTTTTTTTCCCCTCTATGGCTCGTTCTCTGCTCTCTGTTTTTCCCAAAGAAATGACAAGAAAATGGATAGATACAACAAGTGAAATGGATAACTGTAGGAAAATTGCAAAGTCAAGTCCCCAATCCTCTTACCATATCATATGTAGTCCTTTCATATCCAATAATATAAAGCAAATCCCTAGATTCCTTTATATACTATTTCTAGCCTTTTAAGTATTAATAATTACAAATTAAGCCCCATGAAATCATTTATTCAATTTAAATCCTTATTTGGTTGAGTTTGACGGTTGAGATTATTGACTTTAACTAAATAACTTCTTGACTTTGACTATAAATGAATGGGGTGTAAAATCAGCAACCTCCCAAAGAGAAATTCTGGATTTTTGGGGTATCCAACACCACTATAATTATGATCATTACTTGGGACTCCCATCAATGCTGGGTGGGAATAGGAGGAAAGCATTTTCAGATTTAAAGATAAAGGTATAGCAGAAATTGCAGGGATGGAAAGAAAAGCTTTTGTCGCAGGGTGGAATAGAAATTCTTGTTAAATCTGTTGCACTATCTATCCCCACTTACACAATGAGTTGTTTCAAGCTTCCAATATCTTTGTACAAAGAGCTAGAGAGTATGATTGCAAACTTTTGGTGGGGACAAAGAGAAGAAGAAAACAAAATACAATGGATAGGGTGGAAGAAGTTATGTAACACTAAAGAAAGAGGAGGTATGGGGTTTAAGGATATTAACCAAAATAGCATTATACTTCTAGACAACTTAAAATATGGCAATTGTCTTTATTATGTCATTGACAAAAATAGCAATCTTCTGGACAGAATTCCAGAAACAGCACATGTGTACTACAATTCCTCAAAAACGATTTAGAATTACTTTAGGAGAAATCTAACCTCTCAAGTCCTTAATTTGAGTGTTTAACATCACATAATCACAAGAAAATCAAATAATATATATTTATTTTTCAAACCCATTTCAGGATTTCACTTTCTTCAACTCCAATCTTCAATTAAACAGTTCTTTACAATACTTCGATTTAAAACCTCAAATACACATCTATAACACCTCATTCTTACTACGTCGAATTCTTTTAAAAATCCATAAAACCTAAAAGAATTAATTCCACATTCCCATAATTAAATGAAGAATTTAAGAAATGGAGGATCTAACCTTGTTGAATTGGATTTTGGAACCTACCTCTTCCATTTTTTTATTTTTTTCCTACTTTTCTTCCTTCTTTTTTTTCCCTATATGGCTCGTTCTCCTCTCTCTATTTTTCCCAAAGAAATGACAAGAAAATGGATAGATACAACAAGTTAAATGGATAACTATAGGAAAATTGTAAAGTCAAGTCCCCAATCCTCTTACCATATCATATTTAGTCCTTTCACATCCAATAATATAAAGCAAATCCCTAGATTCCTTTATATACTATTTCTAGCCTCTTAAGTATTAATAATTACAAATTAAGCCCCATCAAAACATTTATTCTGCAAAAGGAAGGATCAGTGCTACAAAAGATATACAAAGCTAAATAATTTCCTTATAGACACCTTAAAGATGCTAAATTGGGAGCAAATCCATCATATGCATAGAGAGGTATTGGGAGGCAAGATACGTGTGTTTGCATGGAGAGTTTGCCACAATGGGCTGCCAACACTCAGAAATTTACTGGCCAGGAAAGTGGTAGAAGATGCCAGATGTAAATTATGCAATAGAGAGGAATAAGATATAAATCCTGCATTATTATACTGCTCTAGGATTGAACTAGTGCTGTCACAAAGCTGAACTTCTGAAAAAATAATTCTGAGCAGCAGTACATCGCACATATAGTAAATCTAGTAACAAATAGAACATTCCTAGTGAACTAGATGAACGATTCTTATGCTTGTGGGGAATGTGTCAAGTAGGAACCATTTCATTTTTGAATATAAGATATTTACTCCACAGATGGCTATTGATCATGCCCTGACTTGCTTGTGAATTTAAATGTGCACGTAAGAAGAGACAGCAAGTAACCCATAGTAGAGAAGGGTGGAGCCCTCCTCCGGAAGGGGCCCTAAAGCTTAATGTTGATGGGGCTTTATTTAAGGATCAATGCAGATATGGGACTGGGATGGTTCTCTGATGCAACAAAAAAGATGATTTTTTTAGCCAGTAAACTAAAGAAGGGCAGTATGGACCCAATGGAGGCAGAGCTTCTAGCGATGTTGAGAGGTTTACATATTTGCTTACCTTTGTCCATCCATAATTTATACGTAGTAAGTGATTCGTTGTTGGTGGTCCAAGAAGTGACAAAAGTACATGATTAATCTTTGTCCATTTAGGGAAACTTGATACATGAGATTCAACAGCTAATGAATAGATTCCCGAATGTTGATTTAAGGCATGAAAGTCACATATTTAACTCAGTTGCACATTGTCTAGCTAGGAATTCATGGCATTCCAATGACTTGGTAGTGTAGTGGAATGATCCTCTGGGCGTTGTTTCACACATTATTGAGCTTGATGCATTGATGTAACTCTCTGAAAGTTGTTTTAATGAAATGTACTTTGTTTATCAAAAAAAAAAAAAAAAAAAAAAAAA
>CAIGRO010047972.1:0-15178 GCA_903798355.1 Fraxinus baroniana
AACTATTAAAATTTCTAACAATATATGCCGTCGCAAATCTTCTTAGGACAGATCTCGTCTCTTGCTTCAATGCCAACAGGATAATTGAATATTTGTCTCTCAAGATACAGTGTTTTTTTTTTCAAAGTAGGTGCTGTACTATACGAAAATTGCCGATCGGACCAAAGTGTTGACAATATTCTTCTCGAACGGAATAGACACGAACTAAAATCTCGAACGTGATTTTTTATTTTTGAAAATAATTCGAACGGAATTTTGAAGAAATGAGCGAATTAGAAATCAATTATAAATTAAATTGATTTGCTATAGAAAATATGGAACTAGAGGTCCCTTTTATAAATTTTCAAATGTTTTTTTCAAATGGATACATCTTTTGATATGAATTAATATGGACCATTAGATCACATACTTTCATATTTAATGATCTAGATTGCATCATATCAAAAGATCGTAGCTTTTCTAATTCACACCTATAAATAATTAACCATTTATTCCAACAATTATATATTTCACTATTTTCTTTTCTCTCTCTTTACCATGGGTCGATTAAAGACTTTCTTAATGATCAATTTGGCATGACTTTTAAAAAACTAAAATGAGCTTTTGAGATTCAAAAGTTGCTTTTGAACCCGTTTAACTAATTTGATGAAATTGCTTTGATGGTTAGAAGAACTTTTAGAAGAAAATTGAAATTACGAGGTTCGATCCAAACTACACTTAGAGGGAGGTAAATAAGTGATTATGCGGAATTAAAAATTAAAAATTAAATAGAAATAAGTCACTTTTAATTATTTCTAAATGGTTAATCAAACAGTTCAATTTTCCTATTTTGAATTACTGCAGTTATATGAAAACAATAACAATAACAAAATGATCACGAAGAAACCACAACGAGTAAAAACTTCGGGCACTTTGTCAGTCAACAATCCACTATAAATAAATTATAAACTTACATTTCGCTATACACGACTACCACTAGTATTTTCTGACCTCCTGACTACAACTCCCACAGCATCTTGGATTGTGTGCCCTTGTACCAACTATCGACTTTATGAATTCGTTTATCTCATGTAGATCAACGAAGAACTCCGGTTCTCCAACAATTGGAACTCCAGTCACCTTCTATTGATCTCAGAACTCTGATCAATGTTTAGGAAGTAGCAGTTTGGTATTTAGATTAAGTGGATATGATATTTTCACCGCCAAGAACAAATCGAACAATCAAGGTTGAAAGTTATAAATGAATATGATGAATTAGATATGAAGCGGTATAGGTTTTCTCAATGTTCAACCTTGGAAAAAATCATTCAGAGGCGTGCTGGTATTTATACTGTAGGTTTAGAGTTGAATGGGTCAGATAAAAAACTTTAAAAACGCGAATTAAAATTTTTCAGATAACCGTGTCGCTCGAGCGAGAGTTTAGC
Source organism: Fraxinus baroniana (assembly GCA_903798355.1). Classification (NCBI taxonomy): domain Eukaryota; kingdom Viridiplantae; phylum Streptophyta; class Magnoliopsida; order Lamiales; family Oleaceae; genus Fraxinus; species Fraxinus baroniana. The sequence continues at coordinate 1,425 of CAIGRO010047972.1, forward strand.
AACAGACGAGCGATATGTTATCGCTCGAGCGAAAGCAAGGCTCAGAAAGTCGACAATGTTTTTGTTTCTGTCACTCGAGCAAAATCATGACGATATTCTAGCGAAATTGTGACGCCATTTTTTCCTTCTTTCCATTCTCGGACTCTAGACATAATATAACTCAATTTGTAATATTTGTAACTCACTCCTTGACTTTTACAACATACTAATTCTAGTCCTATTTGTTCACTGACTTGCTAATTACATTAAAAACCTAACAAAAAAACTTTTATGACCCGTTTGATAGCCATAATTTTCTAACTTTTGCACCTATTTGATAACAAAATTTTCCCCAAATTTTTTTTCCACCTTTCCACATTTTCCAGCTCTTGGAGGAAAATCTTTTCTTGTTGTTTTAGTTGGAATTGATTTTCCAGGTTCTTGGACATTTTTTATTTATTTATTTTTTTGACAATTGGAACAAATTCTAGACCAATGGTAGAAAAAATTATCACTTTAATGGACAATTTTCATAAAAAATGAAGTCAACCGGAACCAAACTTTCAATATTTTCCAAGTGAAAAATTATATCAATCAAATACAATTAATTACAATTCCCTCTAAAACTAGTTCTAGATAATTCAATTCCCTGTAAAACATTTTCTTTCCACCCATTTTTCACATTTGCAATCAAACGAACCATTTGAAGAAAATATTCCAATATGGCTTCCTCTAAAGCACTTTCGGAATAGGAAGTATTTTTAAAAATTAGTTTCTAAATAAAAATAATATAAGGGACTTTTTGATAACCCCCATTTTCCATGGAAGTGAGAAATTTTTTTCTATTTTCTAATTTATAGTTTGTTTGATAGTACAAATTTTCTAAGAAATTTTTTCTCTTAGTGACACACATGCACATTTTCCACGTAATTGTTGAAATTGTTTTCCCACCTTTTTTTTTGGCAATTGAGAACAATTCTAGACACAATGATAAAAAAATTTATCACTTTTATTGACAATTTTCATGCAAAACAAAGTCAAACGAATGGTATTTGGTATGGTAATTTTTTTTGACAATTGAAACAAATTTTAAACCTAATGGTAAAAGAAATTGGAATCAAGCTACATGTACCTAATTTTCTACATAATCTTTTACCGAATCGACAGCGGCGGACGCCCCTCCAATAGGGGGCCGTTGCTTGTCGATTCGGTAAAAGATTATGTACAAAATTATCTACAACAAGAATAATCCAAGAAATTATTATTTTAATGGACAGTTTTCATGAAAAACAAAACCAAACAGACACTAAACTTTCAACATTTTTCAGGTGAAAAATTATACCAATCAAACACAATTAATTACCATTCACGGTAAAACAATTTCTAGACAATTTAATTTCCTGAAATTTATTTTCCTTCAACTCATTTTCCACCTTTACAATCAAACGAACAGAAAACAAAAACAAAAATCAAGCCAAACCTCTATTTTTGCCGAGCTTACATTCACTCGAGATTCCCGCTGGATTATTTTTAATTTTTTTTATTACAGTGGGTCGATTAAAGACTTTCAAGCAGGTTTCTGAATTCTCAAGTGAATGTAAGCTTTATCTTTAACCTTGCATTGAATCAGTGAATCTGGTTGTCATGACGTGCTTTCTCCTAGTTCCGAAAACTCAACCAATTCATGCTGGTACATTTGTCATGTTAATCTTTGTCAACGTCCATACTGGGACCCAGCCGGATTGTTTCACGAGGAATTTCAAGAAATCATTGGAGATTTTGAGTACCCCCGATGTTACCATTTATAGAACTTATCCTCAGAACTGATTTCTAAGATGAACTCAAGTGATCACGAATCCACGAATTGAGGATCCATGATACAGTTGGTTAGCAACCCACCTTTCTTTTCAGAATCAAAGTTGAAAACCCGTATTACTTGCTGGTCGACTTTACATGCTCAGTACTTGCCACGATACCAATGATTCCAAAACTTGGCAGTATCCATACGAATGATTCAAAAACTTGGGAGAATGCACACAAATTATTCCAGAACTTGATCAAGTCACTAAAATTGTCTTCTTAAAAATGAAAATCGACCTATCCAAACCATGCTAGAATCTGTGGGACGAAGGGAAGGTAAGGTGATGCTTCATCACTGTTCATTTATTCCTTTTTTCACGCACAAAATTACTCCAAAAAAATCAAAAGTTACTACTATTTATGACATGCAAAACGTTCTTTCAGATCATTCTAGAACTCTACATATGATTTTCATTCTCTTCATTTCTGGTTCAGTCTCGCTCGTTTTTATCAGCGAAGACTAGGCAAAGTATCTTGGGACATTGTGGTATAACCAGTTCCATTTATCATCTGTTTCTATGTCATCCTACACATTCTGTTCACCTAAATTTGGGGAGAAAAATTCAGTGGTCACAAATGAGCAGCATCATGCCGCCCAAGAAACCAATCAAAAGCACTTAACTAGCAGTCTATCAAGATGCTATAATGTAATAACTCTATAATAAAGAAATACTTTAGTTAGCTGAAAAACAACTTTAACTGATGTGATTATTAAACACTAAAGTCATGGCATTGATTTCTAATTCCAATAAACATATGATGAACTAAAAGGAAAGATTAAACTGACATTCAAGGTTGCATACTAGTCAAGAAGAAAATTTTAGTAATCCCACATATTCCACCAAAATGATGTAGTGTCAAGAGCAGATAGCAATGTCCATGTCCACATTGTACCAACATTGTACCAGAGTAACATTCGGTTTAAGTAATTGAGGCATATATCAGCTGCTGTTGGAAGAGAAGGGGTAGAAAACATTTGTGATGCATTCATCAGCACAAGGAGCAGGATGGTACCAGTGCTGGAATCATGGTTGGGATACAGATCATACTCATGAAAAGTACCTTGAGCCTAGATCGGTAAAGAATACCAGCATCCATGCATCACTGCAAGGTTTGGCAACAGAATAAACATAATAGAGAACCTAGAGATGCATCATATAGCACTCATATGCCGATTAACTATAAATCTTTGATTTATTAGAAGAGGTATGAAACTATCCATAACCACCAATCTTACAAGACTTGTATTTGGTAGCAACAACTACCAAAGAAGATTAAAATTTGATGAGCATTTAACCAGAATGGAACAAAGAATTCACAGCTTGTGAATTTAATTAGTTGGTACCAAAATTGAGAACCTCGAATTATAGTTTTATGACTAGAGAAGGGCATGGTGACAATTAACATTTTTTCTGCTTTCTCCCCTGGCTTCTCTAGTCTAAAACAAGTTTATAATTTAGAAGGCAAGAAGTGACTAGTCCTGTCCTTGATAAATTTACTTGTTTGTGCAGCTCCATTCCTCTCCGGAGCTAAAATCTACCACCAAGTACACAGTTGCAAGTAAGAGATGCTCCGTCTTGACAGAAAACCTGATCTTGGCATGTCATAAAACCTTGTGAGCCTTCCCATAGTATCTGTTGATGAAGGCAGACTGCAATTCAAGTCGCAAAACAGAAAACGGTCAAACTAACATGTTTTGGTAACCTACCAAATTAATAATATATCAAAATAAAAATCTAACAAGAAGAAGCCTCCTTCAGAATTTGGTGTCTAGGAGGCCTAACTATCAAAACTCAGAAGCTTGGGAAATTGAAAAACGAGAATTGATAATGCTAATTTTACCCATCGAAATGAAAAATAAGCATTAGATGATGTCACGCTAGGGCAAAGAGGGTCCACCTCCTTGAAGCCCATATTTAAATTCCAAATCGGATGTGATACATTAATTTGGGGGCTCACATATAATTTACTACTTAGAACTACAGAGATAAAAGATAATGCCAAGAATAATAAGTGAATCCTTCACTAACACAATATTCATTTCGGAATACTTTTTTTTATCATGAGCTAGGCCACTAAAAATAAAAGAAACCCAAAGCTATCCTGGGGCAAATTAAGCAGAGCATTTAGAAGATGCAGATAATAAGTGAACGTGGCATGGCCCATGATACTAGTAAATTTATAGTGGAACACACAGATCCTGTTATATTAATAACCTCGAATGTCCAGTAATACACAAAAAGAAAGTTTTTCAAGAACTAGTCCTTCCATTCTAATTTCAAATGTAGTGTGAAGGAGATATTATGCAAGAGCTGAACATGACATCAATCATAATCTACACAGAAGGAAAACAATTAACACCAATAGACAGATTTGCAAGTCAGTATGTTATACACAATGATAGTAAAGAAATCATATAGCCAAAGGTCCTCCAACACAAGTAGTGAGGCCACAAAAGTAAATGATACTAATTATTGCATCCATAAGAGGATGATTATTTGGATGGTCTTAAGCAGACCTAGAGAGCGAAGAGATCCAGGACCCTATTAGAAAATGTTATAAGAGGGAAATGTTGATCAAATAACATGAACTGGCGTGGTTACAGAGGATTTGATTTCATTGGATCTTTATATAGATGTAATGATGGAGAATGGAATGGTTCAAGAAGCCAGCCCCAAATTTATTAAGAATTAAGACATAGCTTTTGTTATTCTCCAGGGGTGGGGAGTGGGTGCGGTTATGCGAGTCCCAAGTGAACTACAGCTAGATGTGAGGGCAAACTCTGTGTATCAAGAATCTCTCATCATAAGCCAGTACAGTAATTGTACTGCATTCTTGCCATGTTAGAAATATTATTTTTCTCATGTAATGTTATTGCTGAACACTAAGATCAATGATATTTCGTTATTATAATTATAAAGTACCGGTGAGGCAAAAATAACTAAGCAGAACCTCAATTATCATATTTTGTGAAAACATGAAAAAAATCCTTGGAAGATAGAAATACACGGATGACAAAAAGATCTCCATCATTGCAAATAATTTGAAGAAAAGTGACCTAGAAAAAATATGCATCCACGCAATATGGGAAAATATATATATATAAACAAAGCAGAACTTAGATCATCATTAACTTAAATAAAGTTTACTTGTACAGATCTGAGTGGTTCACAAACCAAGACCAATGACAGCTTAAAGAATATATGCCATGGCCCATGACTGTAATTTTAGCATATAAGTAAATGCTTTGGCTCTGGGTATAATCATCCAAGTTTGATCACTGGTGGAGCCCAACAGAAAGTTCCTCAAACGGAAAAAAAGGATAAAGACATGGCAGGTAGAGTTACATTCCCAACCCTATCTACTCGAAAGTTTGGACATCATATAGAGCTATTCAAGAACGTCTAATTGGGGTTTCAACAATCATCATAGATCAATGGAAATTTCTGTACGTGAGTTTTGCCACAGTACTCCAGTTAGATTAGATTTATTAATTGAGAAAAAAGGAAAAAAAAATCAAGTGACCATAAAAAAAAAAACTTTTGTTTAGCTTAGGAAGGCTTAAATCGGGAGGCAGGAAATTTCTTGATTGAAGAATGCTATGATCCAAGGTCCAAGGATGGAATCTCAATAAATAAGGATGCAGAAAGTTAATCTTTGGATATCACATGGCATGATTATCATTATAATTGCTAAACTTGGTGAACTAGATATGTTTGAAAGACATCCCTATTCGGCTCAGAATAAACTAACAAACATATTCTTGAAAGTCACACTGCCCAATAACTTAACCGCATATCTGCAGCTGTTCAGCAAGAAAGCCCTTATGTAACAATAGGTCATACATGCAAATTCTTTACCATTGAACTAAAACAACACATGCCCCCTAGCTCTGCAAAACCAGAAACTAATAACAAACTACCAGCGTTTGAGCAAACACATTCAACTGAAGTTGATTATCTGTTAAGCAGGTGTACTTGATAGGCATTTAGAACTATAAACAGTATATCCCATATATATCTAAAAAGTCCTCAGAAGAATTCAATTGCAAAGACAAGTCCTCCACTGACTGAGAAAATTAAAAAGAAAAGGAAGAGGCACAATATTACCTTGACTTCAGATACATCAGGAGTGTCAGGTGAAGGCACAGGATAAAACTTGTAGAATTTCATATTTTCAAATGCAGCCTTAGTGTCTCCACTCATTTCTTCCAACACCTTTTTGCGGGCTTCCCTTGCCTATATATACAGGAAAATTCAAAACATGCATGATCAGAATAATCAAGAAGAATTTCATCAGAAAGTCTCTTTGCAAGTACCTCACGATTAGCTTTTTTGGCTTCTCGGACTTTCTCCTTAACAAAATCCTAAATCAAAAAGGATTCCATTAATCTTCTTAGTATGTTCACCAATGGATTTTCAAACATTGCTTACGTGCATATATAGTGAAGATTACCTTAAAGGCATCCTTTTGATCTGCAGCCAACTCCTCTTCCTCAATAAGTTTATCTGTGAACTCCTACATAATATTTATTTGACTTAGCCAGAGGGTTCTCAACAATTGGGATAGTTAATGGAGCATACAAGCTCTTGTTTAATCCCCATTATTTCCAAAATACATTTTTCTCTCTCCTCTTTCAACCACACATTCTTCAATAAAAAAAATATTACACGTAAAACCCAAAACCTTTCCTTGTTTTTTAACCACACATTTTCCATCAATCTACTATTCCAAAAATGCATTATTCAATAAAAATGAGGCTCAAACAAGTCCTAAATTTGCAAATTATCAGGCAGTAATACACAAAAATAAATTGCAATTGCATACCTCAAGTTCATCAAGTTCCCAATCAAACTCACAGAAAACCTGGAGAGAGGTTTGAAACAAAGTTAGCTTCTTGCCATTTTTTATATAGCTCCCTAAACTGATCCTACAAGTCTGTCGCGTATGTTGTGTAGATTCACCTAACCTCTCATACAATATCTAAACATATGCTACTTGAACATATTATGAGATTACTAAGGAGTATGTTTATCAGAACTGCAAGAATAAATGTACCGGCTTCGGATCTATTGGAAATAAAATTTGCACTATTGTGCTCTGTTCAAGTTCATCTTCCTGAAGGGGATGGTAGAAGTCTGCAAAAACATAAAAGGTACTGTCAACCTAAATTCTGCTTGGTGCACATTGAGATGATTAATATATCACACAGAAGCACTTCTAAATTGTTCAAATGCTAATTTAACACCAGAATGATAACAGAACGAGATAAATTCCCGTCACCTTAATAACGTCCTACTGAAGAAATACGCAAACAGAGAAATCTTAGGTGCCAAAATGTATATTTCGAATAGTAAATATAGTAAATATTATACAGGAAGACAATCACTCACAAGGTAAGCAGTACTCAAACTTTTTCACACGCTCCAACTTCAAATGTTTTAAACCAGCCCTGCAAAACAGTTTTCAGAATGTAAACCTCTCTTTCGCCTATTCAAGTTTGCTTTTTACACATTAAATTAAATAACTTAAATAACTAATGGATACTGTGACCTATGGACCCAACTGTACAAAATATAGTGTGGATAGATGTTATGCCCAAGATACTGCAATCACTAAGCCTCTGTTTAGTGCATCTTAAATAATGGGTTAAAATTCGAATTAAAATCAACAATTAATTTTAACTACACAATACCCACAACTTTTCAACCACATATTTCAGAACTTTTATCAAAATCTACTAAAGATCTTATTTTTATCTACACCAAACGGTGGTTAAATAAATTAGTTGGCAACTCCAAGCTAAAAATAAACTGATATTAGAACCTAAAAAATTCTAATCACATGAACAACCTTGAAGGGAGAAATAATATTGGACTATAAATTCACGTGCACACATGCAGACAATCTAATGAAAATGATATATTTAAGACTATCATAATACAAAAGACAGTACAGTTGATTTATCTGAATCCCAAAAAGCAGTAAAAAATTAGCGAAGACAAGTTGAAGAACACAAAAACATAGGTCAGCCAAGCAGAAAGTAATTTTTGTTCTCTAGCATATATCTATTCATGGATAAAGGCAAGAGGGAGAACTGTACCTTCTCTGAGTACAGCTCAAAATAAAAATTGGAGATTTAAGTCTTTCAACTTGAGAATCCCTGTCAAATAATGAAATTGCAGAACTGTCATCTATTTAAATAAGGAAAGCAACGCACAGCAAAATCAAAGGGCAATTTAATACCTATTTCCCAGTGGGATGTATGGAACCCAATCCATTTTCATCTGCTTCATAGGAACAATTTCTTCCGTCTCCCTCTGTACCGATTTAATTCCAATTTTGTCTGAAGGAGGAAAAGGAGATACCACCTGATCGAAAATAAAAAATTAACAAAATAAATAAATCAATCATGCAGATAGAATATAACTGTAGCCATGATACTATAATACACATCAACAACATTTAGAAGTACACTAGTAATATTAGAAACTACTTCATCCCAAGCCACAAACAGTGGTGATACTAGTGCCAACATTAATGCACGCCAATGCAGAAGTGTAAAATAATGAGTTTATTTATCCCAAGTTTATCTGCAATTCCATAAACTTTTGAGATGTACAGTACAGATAAGCCTAAGAACTGAAATTATCATCATGTGAAATGCAAGTTACCAGATGACCATGATTTTTTTATTTCTTCTTCTTCTATGACAAAAACACAAGATGTTATTAGCTATTATTCCTAGAAAGAAAGTACTGAAGGTGATTACCAGTCCCTAAACTTAAATGAAAAAAAAAATGGCAAAAGTTCAATTCAGATTTTGGAAGGCCAACACCACATCAAATGAAAATGTTCAAAGTTCAAAACAATGATGATCTCATTCTCATAGGGAATTTTCAAAGCGCGAATGAGGTATCTCTGAAATTAATAAAAATTCTTTACAGAAAAAAAAGTTGCACCAATCTAACTTCAATGCATTATGATCCAATAAGACAGACTAACGAAAAATAACATATAAATAATAAAAACACGAAAAGTGGTTAACCATCTATATGCAAGGAAGACGTTTTAAAGGACTTACAGCAACCACAACAGGAATCATTGTTACTTTCCCTTGACCTTGGAAAGAGACCAATTGCGCTGCATAAATAAATAAACAAATACAAGTCAGTGAAGAAGGCTTAAAAGATAACCAGTATAACCAATATTCATTGGCCATGTAGCACTATTCAGGTCACCCAATTAAACAGCATAATAAAATTGGATTACAATAAGAAAATAATCAGTTTGATATTTTCAGATAAAAAGGGAAGCAGTCAAGTTTTAGTTGCCACTTACGCTCTGTACAGCCAAAGAGGTAGACTTTTTGATTATATAATTCTCCACCTTCTTCAAAGGCGTCCTGCCACAAGCAATGTTAGCAATGGAATTCCTTATGAGGCATGTGGCAGAGGGATAATGAGGCTTTGAAGTCAGAATTAGCGCTGATGCTAATAGAATTTAGCCCCTGATAAGATTGGCCTTGTTAAAAAAAAAAAATTAGGGCATGTTTGGACCCTATTTTTTGTGTAGAATGTATTTTGGAATGATAGATTAATAGAGAATATGTGGTTAAAAATGATGAAAAAAATTTTGGGTTGTGCCGCAATATTATTTTATTGAAGAATGTGTGGTTGGAAAAAAAGAGAAACAAATATATTTTTTAAAAAAGGGGGATCAAGCAAAGTCTTAGTACATTTGGTAAAGTTAATAATACGTGTGGTTGAAAAGTTGATAAAAATTGTGGAGCACGTGAAATGTGTGGTGAAATGAGTTTTAAAAAATGGAGGCCATACAAGGGCTTTAATTGATTAGTCATGAATTCTAATTTCATACTTACAAACACTGCATTAAAAATTTACTTCGAGAATCACTAAAGCCGCTACACAAAGAAAATAAATTTAAATAAATTGCATTGCTTAAAACAATAGCAGGGCAATGAGAGTTAGGCAACTCACTTCCAGATTTGAGAAATTCCAATTGTACTGATACACCGTGTCCAATTGATCCCACTGGCATTGAAAAGAATTTCAGGAAAGAAAAAGCCAAACATAATAGTACTAACATAGTTCGTCAAAGAAACCGTGACTGCTTAAAATATAAGAAATTAATTAAATGCTAACCTCTGTACCAACTGGAAAAACCTGTTGCCATAGGTCTTCCTGAACAACATTAGTGTAGAAATTAAATAAAATTAGAATAAAAAAAAAAACTGTATATTTGTATATAACAGGCATGAATAAAAAACATGAATTTATCACAGGCATGAATTATGTCAACTAGATAATGTAATGTCTCTAGGGTCGCGTACATTTATCATTGATGCTTGCATAAAAAATAAATAAATAAATAAAAATAAAAATAAAAATAACTGCATATTTGTATATATTATTAAAGGTTTTTTTTTTTTTTTGTTTTTACCAAATTACGCTTCTCGGAAAAATACTGAGGTTCGGCCTCAGGCTTAGCAGTTTTAGCTCGCTTAGCTTTTCCCTTGGCCGTTTTCTTAGTCGGCTCCTCCTGAACTTTCTTCTCCGCCCCATCTTTCTGGATGGGTTCCTCCCTTTCCGGCTGTTCTACGTGATTCTCCTCTGGCGGCCCATCCTTGCTCCCCTGAACCGATGGGCTCGGGTCGTTCATCGGCTCCTCAGCCGGCTGTGTCGGTGCCTCGTCCTCGTGAGTTGTCTTCCTCTTAGTACCCTTCCTCATCACGAGTATTGGAATTTTTTTAGAGAGACAAAATAGATGAATACGTGTTTAAAGAGAGAGAGAGAGCGCTAGGGTTTGCGAGACCCAAATTTGAATTTTGTGAGCAGATAGATGGCGGAAACAGGCAGTACGGTAGACGGGAGTTAGTCAGTGAAATATACAGCCCCCTCTTTCCTCTGTATTATGGTAGAGATTAAGCCCTTGTTTGGGTGACATTCTTTTTTCATTTTCATTCTTCTATTCATTTTTAATTACACATTTTTTAATAAAATAATATTTTTAATCACATCAATAATTTTTCTTTCTTTTTCAACCACATATTCCCCATCACATCAACCAAAAAAAATACATTCTCTTAGAAATAATGTGTACCAAACAGGGGCTAAAATCGGATTAAAATTAAAAAATTAATCGTTATTGTTGACTTTTATTAAACGAGTGGGACCCATAACGGTCATATTTTCAATTTTAATCAGATTTTAATCGCTCTCAAACAAGCCATAAAATTTTCATTCTTATTTTTCTATTCATTTTTAATAATACATTTTTCAATAAAATAATTTTTTCATCCAATCAACAACTTTTCCTTCTTTTTTAACCACACATTCTTCATCAATTTACTATTCCAAAATGAAGGGAAAAATTCCACAATTTTCATACAAATGTGCACGAGTGGAGTAAAGTAAGAAAAAAAAAATTCATGACAAAAAATGACTATCAAACAAGCCAAACATGAAAAATGAAAATTGTTTTCTATTTTTCTTGAAAAACCATGATTATCAAACATAGCCTAATAGTAACATTAGACTTTTATTGGAAAATAATAGCAACATTAGGCTTGGTATAACAAAATAATTCAATATTATGCTTTGGGCTCCATTTTAGCATAATGCCTTGGAGCACATGAGGAGCTATTGGAAATTAAGCTTGACTCCATTTTGGCATATAACCCCTCGGAGTGCAGAACGAGTTAAGCTAATATATATATAGGCAATTTATGTTCCCGATTCCCTCGGATATAAATGCCTCGAAAAAAATAAGAAGCCAATTCTCTAATCTTCAAATTCCTCTAGCATAAATGTCTCAAAATATTTGACTCTTTGAGCTTCATATTCCTTTTGGCATAAATGCCATGTACTAAATAGAAGTTAATATATTATGCCCCTGTTTGGTACATATTATAAATTTCATTCTCATTCTTCTACTTATTTTTAACCACACATTCTTCAATATAATAATATTTTCCATCACATCAATAACTTTTTCTTCTTTTACAACCACACATTTTCCATCAATTTACTGTTCCAGAATACATTCTTCCACAATAATGTGGCTCAAACACACCCTATGTGATACTTTGAAGAAAAAGAAAAAGGAGTACAAAGGACAAGATATTCAATATTAGAAGAAAAGAGATATAAAAAATTCTTCAATTCAAATGAATAAGAAATTTAGCCCCTGTTTGGTACACATTATTTTTTTATTCTCGTTCTGCTACTCATCTTCAACTAGACATTCTTCAATAAAATAATATTTTCCATCACATCAATAACTTTTCCTTTGTTTCAACCAACCCTGTTTGGTACACATTATTTTTTTATTCTCGTTCTTCTACTCATTTTCAACTATACATTCTTCAATAAAATAATATTTTCCATCACATCAATAACTTTTCCTTTTTTTCAACCACACATTATCCATCAATCTACTATTTCAGAATACATTCTTCTAAAATAATGTGGCTCAAACACACCCTTAAATTTGAGGGACTAATGTTACATGCAGAAATTATTACAGTTCATATGGATGCTATGTCGTCTACCAAAAAGAGGAGTCCAATCGCCCTCAGGGCACATCTCCGAGTGGTAAAAAGGGAAGGTGGAAAAATTTCAGTTTTGTTTGAGGCTGCCGCGTCAAGGGTTCGAATCCTGAAATATGGATTTGGCCATTGGGTAAGTACAAGTTTACAAGCAGTCTTACACCCTATACCATTGGAGGCATAACTCGTTATTTACCTCATTCACCAAGGCGCAGGACAGAGCAAGTGGGGCCGTCTGGGATGCGGTTAAAAAAAAAAGAGTCCAATCACTTGTCCACGTGTCATGAAAAGAACAGTATGCCTCGATAGTTGTCTGAATAAAGGAATGTGTAGGACTAACACTTGATTAGAAGTCTTGGACATGGACAAAACTCGTATACGAATTCTAACAAATTACCTTGATATTAGTACACTATACCTTTCCGTATAAACAAAATATTTTTGGACAAATGATACAAGAACACAGACATCAATAAATTTTGAAGATGAGAACTTAATCATGATTTTCCATAAAATACTGACGAGTGTAAAATCATGGTAATGACTGAAACGCCTTCATCAGTCTCACATAAATAGACCATTATGCAATGAAAAAAAAAAGTTGAATCTATCTTTCTTTCTTTCAATAGAAAAAATTGAATTCGAAATACTAAAAATTTAAGAGGAAAAACTATTTAGAAAACAAGAGAAAAAATATATAGTTAGCTTTAAGAAACACAATATATGTTTTGAGGTAAACAAAATTTTGTAATGTCTTTCATTGAAGAAATACTACAAATAATTTATCAAAATTTACCACGTCAAATAAACTAAGAATATTATTTTGTACAGGCACGTTAACATATATCTATATTTAATAAAATGTTGCAATATAAATTTTTTAGACACTATTACTTAATCTAAAAGGTAAAATATATGTAATGTATAGTTAGACATAGTTTTACACATAATTAGTTCAGATCAATAAGGCGCTGCAACACTAAAAATATTATTTTGCAACCGGCATATCCTATCCTATCATATCGTATCATACATTTACACACATACATACATAAATATAAGAGTGAGTTCTCTTTACATACATACATACATACATACATACATACATACATACATACATACATATATATATATATATATATACATTAATAAAAGAGTGAGTTCTCTTTTCACTATTCATAAGTCGAGCCAAACGGCTTTATGGTTCGGCTGAGCCGTTCGGCTCGGTTCAGTTAAGCAAGTTTTTTTTTTTTAAACGTTTAATAGCTGAGCCGAACGGCTTTATGGCTCGGCTAAACCGTCTAAGCCATTTTTTTAACAATTGATTCAGTATTTTAAGTTACAA